>JAMAKO010000123.1:31082-58832 GCA_023628555.1 Chaetomiaceae sp. R4402
CCCCCCCAATTTCCGTGTTTTTTCAATGGGGGTTTTAAACCGGCCCCCCCCCCCCCCCCCCCCCCCCCCCCGGGCCGATATCGGCTGTAGGAACCTCACCATCATCTACCACGTGTCCATCTTAGCAGCCCCGGATCAAGCGTCACTCCGTCTTGAATGTTGCTTGCGCCAAGGACTGTGCTGTGGCCTCCGCTTCGGATGCGCGAAAATGTGACGGCCGTCGACGAGAAGTCGAACCGCATTGGAAACTTGCTCGGCAGACAGGGGACGGACGATGCAGGTGGGAGCTAACTGGGCGGCTGTTTTTGAGAAGTAGCTATCTTGGCGGAGGGCATATTCTGCGTCAGATGGTAGAAGGACGTCAAGACCGGCCTTGCGTAGGCGTTCGTAGACTGGGGGTTGAGCGTTCATGGTGGGATTCTAGTAGCTTCCGAGAGCTCAACATTTACTTGCAACCAGTGTAACCGAGCAGTGGCTATCGCTGAAGCGGTGTCATCAGGAGCAGATGCTTGTCCCGACTGACATGCAGCCAAGGCCATATCGGCCAATGGGGCCCGCTTCATCGAGGGAGCTGTGGGTGAGATAGACGAAGGCGCTCAAGTGTGTTAGCAACCTGTGGTCCAGTCACGACGGGAATTCCAAGCCATACCTATACTAGCACTAATCATAGCACCAAATATAAGTTTTTCCTCTTCCTAATCCCTTTCCTAGTTCCGCACCTAGCGCGTAAAGAAGCTAGTAGGGCTGAGCTTATTAACTCATCATCACTTGGGATTTCGATCACAATATTTTTATTACTGCTCGGTGCAACCCCTGTATTGTACAACGATGATAGAGATGACAGCCCTAAAAGTGGTCTGGTGGAGACGGATAAGGAGTGGGGTTTGGAATCGGAAGGTTATATATAAATGATCAGGACTCGCCGCCGCAAGGGGGATAAGATCTTTTTGAGAAGATATTGCCATGGTGTTGCTAAGTGTGTCCGTGCTGCTGAGTATTACAGGTGGTAAACGGAGCACAACCCAACACCCATGACGGCCCTGACGGGGCGGCATTAAGGAGCATTACCCCGTGCTTGGCTGCCCAGTTATTTACCAAGCGTAAGCGCCCCAAGGAATTCAGAGACGCTGGCGGCTCTCATCCCACAAATCATGACAAATTTCGGTCCAATCGCCGCCGCTGCAGATTCAATGTGGACGGTGGGACCCGGCTAGTATGTTGCAGGGGCACGGCGTGACAACGGTCGCTCGATGGGGGCCGCAAAGCGGCTCCATGAGGATTTACCCCTTGCAAGTTACGCGACACTGATCAAAGTGTCAAGGCCCACACGGCGGTTCTTTCATCCCCTTTTTCCCTCAAAATGTGATTGATGCGAAAGGCAATCGACGTCGTCATAAACGCCCGCCAGCCATCATGAAGAACGCGACGGCTGGCCGCCTCCTTGTTGTGCTCGCGCTCTGGACCGGCCCGGCCCTGGCAGCGCGAACGTGCTACTATCCCGACGGCACAATCTCGTCAGGCGACCTCGCGTGCGATGAGAACGCGAAGCACAGCGCCTGCTGCGGCGCGCCCCCCTTTGGCGGCACCTGTCTGTCCACGGGCATCTGCTCGGGGATCCCAAGCGGCGGCCTCAGCCGCGGCTCGTGTACGGATCCCACATGGCAGTCGGATGCGTGCCCCAAATTCTGTATAGGAAGTGAGTGATGGCTTCCCCCGAGACGCCGGTGCGCAACCCGAGAACCCGAGCTGACCCGAATCAGGAAACCCGGGCGGCGGCATCGCCATGGACCTCTGCCCCGTGGACGGGGATGCCTGGGTGCTGTGCTGCAGCATCCAGCCAGACAAGTGCTGCAACTCGAAGAGTCTGCAGCAAACCCTCGCCTCGACGCAGCCGTTCACCTGGGCGACCTGGGTGGCCACCTCGGCCGGGTCGTACACGGTCGTCAAAGCCCTGCCGACGAACCCCTCAACTTCCACTTCGTCTTCGACCACCCAAACCACCACCTCCTCCTCCCCCGTCTCAACCTCACCCACCGGCTCAGCAACAGCTTCCACCGGCAGCCAAAGCACCTCGACGACTACCGGGCCCGGAAATGCCTCACCCACCTCCTCAGCCGAATCCGCCACCGCAGGCCTCTCCACCGCCGCCCAAGCCGGCATCGGCGTCGGCGCCGCCGTCGGCGCCCTGCTCCTCGCGCTGTGCGCCTTCCTGCTCTGGAAACTGCAGCGCAGCAACAAGATGCTCGTCCAGGCCCTGAGCAACAACGCCAACAACAACGGCGGCGCGTGGTACGGCGGCCAGCACGGGGCACAGTCCATGGACTCGCCGGTCAAGTATGAGCTGGCGGGCCCGCCGGCGGCGCAACTTGATGGAATGGAGGGGGCGGGGGTGAGTCCGCATGGAGGGGCGGTGGCGGCGACGACGTACCGTATGCAGCCTACCGTGACGGAGCTGGGGTATGAGAACCGGTCTGAGTTGCCTGGCTGGCGGGGTTGATGCTTACGACGTAATATGGGCTGTGTGAGGTTTTATGCCGGGATTAGATTTTGTGTGCTTGGTTTGGTTAGAGGAAGACAACTCGTCCTTGCATCAAGTCATCGGGGTGGATATGGCGGGCGGGGTCTGTCTCGCCTACCTAAATCTGGTTGTGATACCATGGGTCGAGCTGACGGTTGCATGTTGAAGGAGCTTCCAAAACGGTCACCAACTTCCGCTGAGGACGTTCACCAGTCGGTCCGCTTGTAAGGCCAGCCCAGGCCGCGCTGACACATGTGTACAGTAATGTCAAAATCATGGCTGCCAACTTCCTCGCGGTGCGGCCACACGCATGGCGACATGGACTCTCCGAACAGAAACGTTCCTGGAACGAGGCGGGAGGAGAAAGAATACTCACACGGATATGCGTCATGCGATCGGCCTCAAGGCTGCTTGAGTCTGGTCCCTTGACTGAGCCGTCTGAAAATACCGGCCGCTGCAATGAAGGATATTTGCTTACCCCCCTGGTTTCGTTACTTTCATGCTATGGTCTATATAGCCCATATCCAGTCACCCCCAAAGAAGGCTTGCATTCATATGATTGCTTGTAGGTGCGTCGGTACGAATTGTCACAGCTGCGTTCAAGTCGCCACGTCTCTGCCGTTGGTGGCCGTCCAGTGAGATAACCTCAGACTTGCCGGCGTATCGAATGAGAGCCACGCGCGTCCCGCGGGGTCGCCGGACAATGGAGAGCTCAGCTCGGGCTTTGACGCTCTGGCCGAGACCGACGGACTTACATTGGGGGGCCGAGTGGCATCCCTGACATTGTACGGCAGAGCATCGCCAGGGCGAGCTCACCTGTCATGGGACGCCATCTTTTGCTGATGGCATTACACGGCTCAGCAAACAAAGGCAACCCCCCACCCCGGATTTACACCGAAGAAGACGTGATGGTCCTGATCGTTACCAGTCAAGGCAGCAGGGAAAACGGGAGCCCTAGTAGGTGCATGTGTTGAGTCAACATTTTAGGCAAACATATAGGCGGGAACAGACGAGGGACGAGCAAAATCCTCGGGCGGCGGCCGGTGCTTGGGTGTACCGGTCTCCGCGGCGCTCTGCCCTTGTTCTTTGACACTCATACAAACATAAAGACATACGTGACATCTAGCCAAGAGTAAATTAGGAGACATATATTAAAACACTCGGATTACAATGTAGCTCACTCACGCTACAACTAGCCACAGCTTTTGCACACACTTCGGCATGCTCAAGGCTAACAACACACTACTATAGTGGCATTGCTAGGAGGTTGCAGAAGGGTCTGATTCAGCTGTTTCCGATGTAATTGTAGTTGGTTAATAGTGTTGTTGTTTTGCAATGAAGGATGGCTGTTCTAGGGTAGTAGAAAACCCACCGCTCGCTTATAAGATACGTTAACGTATTTTATAAGCGAGCGGTGGGTCTCCCACCAAGACACAACATCCTACTACCTAACATCACCTTCCACAACAACCCAATATGCCACTATCTTCAGGTGAAGCTAGGGTAGTCCTGGCCCTCGAAGCTCTTCGAAATGACAGACGACTAAAACTGGAATCCGTCGCTAAGCTCTACAACGTCCCAGTTTCAACCCTCCGTAGGCGACGCGCCGGCCGGCCTGCACGCAACGACACTATATCCAAATCACGTCGCCTTGCAGATTCTAAAGAGAAGGCTATTGTTGACTATATCATTAAGCTATATGAGCGAGCTTTTCTACCAAGGCTACGTGGTATAGAATATATGGCCAACCAACTGCTACGCGTACGCGGCGCACACCCTATTGGCAAGCTCTAGGCTTACAACTTCGTCAAACACCAGCCAGCCCTCTGTACGCGTTAGTCGCGTTGATACGACTACTAGAGGGTTAAGTGCGAGGACCTAAAGACCATTGGCGAGTGGTTTGCCCTCGTACGGAACGTTAAGGCCAAGTATAGCATTGTGGATGACGATATCTATAACTTCGACGAGATAGGGTTTATGATGGGCATTATATTCGCGGGTATAGTGGTTACAACCTTGGATAGCCGTAGTAAGTCCAAGCTAGCTGCTATAGACCAACTAGCCAAGAGTATAATGGCTGTGATATACTAGATGGCTCTTCTTACCGTAGAGGTGTCTTCGCTCTGCATAGCCAACGAGGCACTAAGCAAGCGCAAGAAAGCTAGAAGAACACGTGTACAGCTTAGAGGATCACTTACTCTACAAGCCGCAATGGATTTACTAGGCCTAGGAGCCGAGGGTGGGGAGGTAGTGCAGGAAATGTAGCTGGAGAGTAGTAGTACCGGGGGGGTTCGTACGAGGGTTCGGTGCTGTGGTGTGTGTGGCAAGCATGGCCATAATGCCCGCACTTGCCAGGAGGCTGCAGAAGGGTCTGATTCAGCTGTTTCCAATGTAATTGTAGTAGGTGCGTAGTGTTGTTATGTTGCAATTGAGGATGGCTGTTCTAGGGTGGTAGAAAACCCACCGCTAGCTTATACCCACCGCTCGCTTATAAAATACGTTATCTCAGGGCAGTTGGCCTGGGTGACGGTCATCCTGGCGCCAAGGGATGACAATACGACGCTGCGCCAGACCCCGGCTCCTGCGCGTTCGGCCGGCCTGAAATTTCACCCCAGCAGCGCCAGGATGACCAGCAAATCGAGTAGCTACAGGCGGTTTTCCTTAGGGCTAGCCGTACTAGCGTTGAGTCTCTCTCTCTCCCCCCCTGGCCACCCTGCCCCCGGCGCGTGCGCACGCACGCGCGTCGTGGGCTGGGCTGGTAACGGTAAGAAACACTAGAGCTAAGCTAACCGCGCTAGCTATCGCCCACATTATTCTATTACTAACTACAACATTATTAAGATATATTAGAATTAGAATAGACTAGCTTAATCCTAGCCTAGTTTAGTATATTGGGAGAAAGGTCTTAGCTATTGTTAAGAGGTATCTGCTTAATAACTAGGAGGTTACGCCTAAAAATATATACAAGGTATATAGACTAAAGTAGGCTAAGTAGATAGTTAGTCTATCTATCTATCTATCTATCTAGGTAGGCCGAGCTATTATAAAACTTTAATAGCTAATAGGGTATATAGGAATAATATAAATCTCGCTTCTTTAAGATCCCTTCTAGTTAGCTAGTATAGTACTAGATAGATAGAGCTCTATCTAGCTACCTTATTAACGAGGGTAAGCTAATGCTCTTTCTCGATAAAGAGATTGCCTCCTATACTCCTAAGCGCAGTAAGCGGCGTAAGGCCGAGATATAGCGGTTTAAGGTGGAAGGGAAGCTTAAAAAGCGAAAGAGAGAGAGCCTATTACTACTATTATTAACTAGAGTAGCTACAGCTAATGTAATTGTTATTAGTGGGGGTCTAGCTATAGACTAGAAGTCGAACTTAGACTTAGATATTAGTAAACCTAGTTTAGACTTAAGCTCTACTTATACCTCTATATTTAAGCTATAGTATAGTACTATATAGCTATACTCTAGTACTATTATTAACCTCTATATATAGTAAAAGATAAGAGGTAAGAATCTAGCTCTATACTCTAATAGCCTAGTAAAGAAGGTACTTATATAATATATTCTCTATAAGGCCGCTTGCTAGAGCTAAAAAGAGTAGGTAAACTATATTTTAAATACTATTAAAGATAGCTATTCGCTAGCTAAAATCTCTAAATATATAGTAGTAGCCTAGTAGTTTAGTAATATAAATAGTAGCTTTTATATAAATATTAACTTCCTTCTTAATAATTATTTACTTCTATAGTTAAGCAATAGGCTACTATTTAAGCTAGCTAACTATTTTTATCTAGATTTACTAAAGGAGAGTATTAAAATAGATGCTCTAATAAAGGCTTTTATTATTCTAATAAACTAGAGAAAGATAAACTAGTATAGCTAAGTCGAATATAGCTCTTATCTATAGCATTGCGATCTAGAGGCTTGCCTTATTAGCTAGCTTGCCTTCTAGCTTTTCTTCTATTAGTAGGCTAAGACGACTGCTACTAAGCTATTTCTAAATTTTAGCTAGCTAGAGCTATAGTACTAGATAAAGATCCTACGCTAAAGCAAGCCTAACTATATAGGGTAGCTATTCTATATAACGGCCTATAAGTAGACTTTAGACTTCTATAGTATATATAGTATTACTATAAGTAAGGCTACTTATATACTAAGAGTAGTAGCTATATAAAATGTTAATATAGTAGGAGTATTAAATATATAGGTAAGACTATTACTATCTACTAGTTTGCTTATAGATAGCTATATACTAAGGTTTTTACTAACTCTCTATTTTATATAAAAAAAACTAGATCTAATATACTAGCTAGTAGAAGAATAGCAACTAGATAACTAGCTATTATATAATAACGCTACTATTTAAGTTTATATATACTATAGCGGACTTTAAGCCTATATAGGCTAGCAGTTACTATATACTAAAGGCAATAATATAGCTAGAGCTATAGTTGCGCTTATAGATCTAGCTAGATCTAGATTACTAATATAACTTTAAGGCTAATAATAAAGCTACTAGTACGTTTATTAAGCTATTATACTAGCTACAAGACATTCTATTATAGAATACTATATTCTTAATAGCTAAGTATCTAGAGCACTCTATCTTTTAAAATCTAGTATTCTAGTTGCCCTAGTTTAATGCCTTTGCCACTAAAGTTAGAGAGGCTATTTAAAAGAGCTTTAAAAATAACTATAGTACAGCTATTAAAAAGGTAATCTCTAAGGTCTTAAAGAAGCTTAAGAGCTTAATAGCTTACTAGCTTACTATCGAAAAGATAGTAAAAAGAAAGCATTTAAAGTTAGTTTAGAAAATTAAGTAGTTAAAGGTCTAGATTACTAATATATATTAAATAGAGTATTAAGTTATCACTATCTTTACCTCTAGTAGGTAGCTACACTATACTAAGTAATTTATATACTAGTAGAGCTACTACAAGGCCTCTCTATTATTGCCTAGGCTACTATACTAAAGACTAGTAACGCCGTTAGCTAGATCTCCACTTACCACTATCTCTCGGCTCAACTATAGAGCTAATTCAATATAGGCTACCTATATAGGAGCAGCCGCTATCTCTAGCCCTATAGTACTTAGCGCGCTAGCTATTATAGCTATATAGCAGGGCTCGCTGTAGATCTAGTTCCTATATACGCTTTATATAGTTAGAGACCTCTATTAGCTCTAGCGCTATAGGCTCGCTATAATGCCCTCTATTAATAAGCTCGAGAGGTAGTAGGGCTTACGATAGCGCCTATACAACGAGAGGCAGCTCTTCTTAATATGGAAGGTCATTATAGATAAGGTTGTATAGCTTGCTAGAGCTTAGGAATAGCTAGAGGAGGATATAGTCTAGAAAGTCGAGAAGTAGCGCATCGAGGCTAGCAACCTCTTGCTAGATGCCTTAGCAAAGTATATAAAGGCTAGACGATAGTTATATAAAGCTACTTTCTATATAAGACTAAATATATAGCAATAAGGCTTATTTCTCTTCTCCTATATAGTAGCTATTAGGCTCCTAGACTTCTCCTCTATCTAACTAGATAGAGGTTACTTTCTATTGCATCTTACAGGCTTATTGAAGCGCTATAGAAGCGTCTGTCCATCTATCCGTCTAGATAATAACTATACCGTTACCCTTGAAGGTTGACCGATAGAGTACTAACCCTAACTTTAATAGCGTTTTACCTCTGAAAGGCCGCCTAGAAAACCCATTAATCGCAAATATCTTAGCGACGATAGCGATATATAGCTTATAAGCCGTATCTCGCAATTGATCTAAGCCGTATATATATCTATACCTACTAACTTATTTTTTTAGTCTTTTATATAGCCAGCAATTTTTCTTTTCCAGGCGGCCGCCCGGCCACCCCTGTATGGTAAAAGTGTTATTTCAGGGCGGAGCCGTCACCTGCGGGTCATCCAGCGGATCACCCACCTAAAATGCCCTGAGATAACACATCGTTATGCAGTTTTGTGTTTCACAGACAGATAAACTGCTTGCCTAACATTCGCTAGCCCTTGCAACTTTGCCCTTCACCTGCCAGTAGCTGATTGGTAGTTGTGAGCTTCCCGGAAATCGCTGATCTTTTCTGATAATAATTAATTATCTACTTTCATTTGCTTTCCGGACAAGATTTCACTGCAGCGACTCGAGCATTTGCAAACGATGTGTTTCTCATGCCAACCGGAATTGCAACTTCTGTGATTTATCGACCGGCAACTATTGATACCTACGATTTACCTGCTAGGTATCTTCACGTTCTTCCCATCAATTTCATGGGCACCCTACTCGCTCCACATGCGGTTCGCTCAACGTTCTTGGTACTAGTAGCCTGAGTTGACATCACAGGACTAACGGCAATTCGCAGGCTCCGCCAACCAACGACTTCATGGATTTCAACGTGCATACCGCAATGTTAGGGTCGTTTCGCAGAATTCTCTCTCAGAAGTACAAGAAGCATGCCGCTACCATTGAGGCGTCGTGGCGGTCATTCGATACCGCACAACGAACAAGGTGCCAACAGGCGGGGCTTGTAAGGGGTGTCATGGTCGCAAGTGTCGCACCGTATTACGGCGATGGCAGTTTCCGCATGCTTGTTCCGGAGTGGAACGTCTGCGACGTCGCTGAATCTGGCCCGGACTTCCTCCTCGAGCTACTGCATCACCGCGCGACCACGTCGCTGGTTGAGCAGCTTCGCGAAGGCCCTCACGGCGGCCCGGGCGACAGCGAGCTGATCAGCCAGTTGCTGAGGCAGAAAACCCCACAATGGTCCGACACGTGCAATAACGGCTAGGTCCTGTTCATTGACGACGAACGTTACGGCCAGATTCTCAGGCCACATTCAGAAGTACCCTCGGATGGTTTTCTTTCGGCCAACTCCATTCCCCTGGTCACGGGCTCGCTGATCATTTTGCGACAATTCGGACTGTTACGGGCTCTAGTAGTCCTCGTCGACGACATTCTGGAGCTGGGCTTGATATCCAGGGATGAAGAGAAGCATCCAAAGTGGTCAGACAAGACTCTCGCAGAAGCTCTGGGCAAGTCGGCCATCAAAGAGCTGCCGATCAAAGCAACACTTCTTGACATGCTCAGCAGCGCTCAGAAGCACAAGGACGCTCTCGAAAGATTTCTCGCGCTGCTGCTGGCAGAACCTGTTGTGCTGACTTCTGCAGTTAGAACCTGGTTCTGCAGCCAGCCCGAGTTGTTAGCGGACGACAAGGGTCGTCCTGGCCAGGCCATCAATGCTCACGAGCGCATGAACGGCTCCGTGCTCGAAGTGGTGCACAGTCATGCTCAGGCAGTTGCCATCTGGCATTACATTTGCAGGCTTCTCGAACGACTTGCCGGCCTCGTCATGAACGAACCACACCCCGCCGTTCTTCTGCAGGAGCTTTCCAACGTCTGCCAGTTGGAGTACGAACGTGCCCAGCTGCACTTCAAACGTATGCTTCAAGCCAACAGTGGCTTGGCATTCTTCTATCGGCTGCCCGACAACTACGACAAGTACGGTCGCCCGCGCGTGGCGCTGAAGAAACAGGTGTTCGATGCAGCAAGCCCTTCATTCCAGAGCCTCCTGCGGCTTTGCCAATCTGGAACTGGCCCCTTGCAAGCCGTTGAGATATTCGATTCGTTAACCGAAGCAAACAAGATGCTGCCAATGATGCAAAAGGCGATGGCACCGTGGGAGCTGAATGCGTTGGAAGATCTGGTCGGTGTCGTCGTCTTCAACCGGGAACTTGCCACGGCGGTAACGATGCCGCCTGTTTCGCGCCGGAAGGGACAGACGTTTGGGTCCAGAGTGCAGAAGCTGGAGGTCGACCTGGTTCAGCTCAAGCCCGAGGTAGATCTGCTCAGCCCTGCCATCCCCATTGAGCATCTGCTAGAGCCTGACAGGACCCTTGAAGCCCTGGAAAGAGTCTCTCGGTTCATCAGCGACAAAATGCGCGCGAGTTTTGAGTCCCTCTACAAGGACTTGGTTCAGGACTGCCTTGCGGATGTCGAAACACGCCATCAACGGCAGCAGGACAAAGTTCGCAAGAGAGCTGCGGCCGCCGGGGCTGAGTGGATCCCGTTTCCGTCGGCCCCCATCGAGCCGGCTGAGAAGCCCGTCGAGCAGAAACGGGAGAAGGAGAAGACGCGCCCAGCTCATTCATCCGTCAACGACCCGATCGCCCCAGCTTCACCCCCTGCCCCCTCGCCAAAGCTCACCGTACAACAGCCGACATTCAAGGTCTCCGCGTCAACTGCTGCGGTTTTCGCCGCCCTCTTCGATCCGTCGCAGGCACGCGGCTCCATCGACTGGGCTGCATTCATGGCGGCCATGGTCGAGCTGGGGTTCACGGCCGAGCCTGCGCCGGGCGGGGGGTCCGGCTACACTTTCTCACCGCCCGAGAGCATGGGTGTGACGCGAGCCTTCGGCGCTCACCGGCCCCATGGATCTCATGGGTCACGTGTTGAAGGGGCTATGCTCGCCAAGTTCGCGAGAAGGCTGAAGAAGAAGTATGGATGGGATCAGGACAGTTTTGAGGTGGCCTGAGCGGTTCCTCCAAGGGCCCGCCTCGTGGATACGATCTGAAAAAGAGATGAATGGATTTGGGAAGCAAGCTGGCGGAGTAACTTTTCGATGTCGTATACTGTTTCACTCATAATACTTACATCATTTTGCACTGGCAATGCAGGAATGCGGATTCCGCAGCTTCCGGAGGGTCGCACCGTCTCCCGCTGTGGGGCCAAGTTGATGGCCGCAATCCGGATCCAGAACCGATCCAGGTACCGCTCCCGGCATCGATGAAGTCATGGATTTGGTTTTTGCATGGAGTCTACGAACCGTGAAAGAAAAAACCGTTGCATTCGTGCTTTGGTGATGCTGCAAAAACAATGGCTGATACCTGACAGGACGCGCACAGAAATTGCCATTGCTGGGCTTCGATGACGACCGATCCCTGATCCCTGACTTACACACGCGAGATCGAGACAGCAACGAACGGCTCGACTCCATCAATGATGGCTTCACTCTATTCCGTGACATCATGTCTACGCGGCCATGAATGAACAAGGAGAGGTGCTACCTTCAATGCGGAATAAGAAGGGAAACTGCATGCTGCTCTACCCTGAGCGGAAGTTGATCCGTTGCAATACACAGGAGCCCAGGCCAACAGTCAGCCAATTGCACGCTTCATCCTTCAGCCTGCACACATGGCGCCCGTCGTGGCCCTTGCGAGCTTGCTCGCCCTGCTGAACACCGTCCGCGCGGTGCCTGTCGCGTCCGACCCGACGACAACTGTCTTCTCCGAGCCCACCAATCTCCCCTCCCCCTATGCCATCTCCCATCATAATGTGACCTCTCACGGTCCCTACACCGGGCCACCAGCCACCACCACCGGCGCCCTTTCCACCAAAGTCATCGGCACTGCCATCCCACCCGCGCCTCCCCCTCCCGGAATTGTGGCATACCCGGCCGATGGCAAGCTCCACGGCGACCAGCCAATGCCCTACACCCCCAGCGGCGGCATTGGCACGAATGGCTCCACTCCCATCTACAAGGTAGCCAGCGACTTCGACTACCAATCCCTCGCTCTGGCTCTCTACCACGAATGGATTGAGCTCGACCTCTTCCACTGGGGTCTCGCCACCTTCTCGGACGAAGAGTTCGACGCGTACGGCATCACGGCCGAGGACCGCTTCCTGCTGCAGCACATGGCCGACCAGGAGATCGGCCACGCCTCGGTGATCGCCAACATGCTCGGCCCCAGCGCGCCGCAGCAGTGCACCTACAACTACCCCGTCTCCAACGTGCGCGAGTACATCGACTTCAACCAGAAGCTGACGCGCTGGGCGGAGGCCGGCGTGTACGGTTTCCTGAGCCACCTCAACTCCGGGCCCGCGGCCACGATGCTGCTGCAGAGCATCACGGTCGAGGCGCGCCAGCAGCTCATCTTCCGGCAGTTCGGCGGGCAATTCCCCATGCCGGAGTGGCACACCCCGGGGATCCCGCAGAGCTGGGCGTGGACCCTTCTCGCGCCGTACATCAGCTCCTGCCCGTACAACCAAACGCGGCTGGTCTGGCAGAACTTCCCGGCCCTGTACATCCTCAACCAGCCCAACCCGGCGCGCATCAACGGCGCCAACGTGTGGAACGAGACCACCGGCGGGTACGCCAACACGCTCTCGACCAACGGCATCCCTTCCAAAGACCTGTGCGTCAACGCAACGGACAAGACGCTCGACTGCAGCGCCGCCATCTCCAACAACCGCAGCATCCCGCTGTCCTACCCGGGCCGGCAGGTGTTCCTGAAGTGGGACGCGCCGGGCCAGCTGGTCGGGCCGAACAACAGCTACGTGACGTCGACGAACGTGAAGGAGCCCAAGTTTGCGGCCTGGTTGAGCCAGCTCAATGTCACGTACACGTCGCTGCAGAACGTCAGTGCGCAGGACCGGACCGCGTATACGATTCAGCCGAATGTGTCGACGTGGAAGAATGATCCGGCTGTCAATGGGACGATGTTCATTGCGCTGACGGATGTGGATTTGTTTGTCACGCCGTACAACGTCAGTATGATCAACCCGCATGTGGCTGCACTCGCGGTTTACCAGGCGGGCTAAGGTGCTGCGATACGGGGTGGAGGACGAGTGTTCGGGGGCGCGGTGGCAGGTGGTGAAATGGCGGGCATTGGGGATGAGGAACATGGAGAGAAGAGCAAAGTGGCATTATGGCGTGTGGAGTGGGGTAGTAGGGCGCTGCGTGGGCGGCGTGAAGGTGAGTCCAATGTCAGCGGTAGTTCGATGAGATATGAGTCGAGACATACAGGTAGCTCAGCGAGTTGGCAGGTTAATGTTTGACTGGTTTGGATCAAATGAGCCACGTGTTTGCCTTGCGTTTCCCTGTTTCTCCCCCGCTGTTTTCATGCTCGCTGGCAGTCCGGCTACCTACGAGCCACCTCCACTTCCAGTCGTCAAAAGTGTGACGTTTGGTGAGCGAAAAGATGGAGGTCTCGCAGGCACGCGTTGGTGAAGACACCGGTCACCAACCTGGACACTCCTTGGAGCTGGACCAACATTTCGGTGCAGGTAGGTAGTCTAGTTTGACGGGCAGGTGTTTACACATGTCAATTCTAACCCATTTGTGAAGTAGTTAGTCATTTCTATTTTCTCATGTGATCTATTCTAGAAACATTGTAGTCCATAACTTAAGGTATGTACCGAAATCAAACGAACAGCAACTGAACTAGCTTCCCGAGGCAAACCGTTCGAGAACAGCCGGCTCAAATCTTCCGGGCCCGACTGGGTTTCCTAATGATCCCAACCTCATCGCCCTCGCGTGAAGATGCATCGACATCGTCAAACTCCACCGTGGTCTGGTACGACCGCTGCACATAAATCCCTCCCTCCTTCTGGCTGTGCAAGACATCCAGGGGTATCGACTCCGCCTTCATGACCGTTCGCGACGCCGATCCCGGCCCATACCCATCGCCACGACTCCGAGCACCACCACCAACCATGCCCGACGGGGTCCTGCCCGCGCCGTAGCCGCTCCTCTTATTTCGCGCCGAGCTGTGATACTTCTTGACCCTGCGCGAGAGCAGCCCCGTCAGCGGGGGCAGCGAGCCGACGATGACAGCGACGGCGCTCTCGACGGCGCCCCAGATGGCCAGCCCCACGAGGTCGACGGCGTCGGTAGCGTTGGGCTTGATGACCTGGGTCATGCGCACGAGCGCGACCGTGATGATGATGGCGCCGAGGCTGAAGGCGAAGCCGAGCCCAATCTTGCGCCGCTTGTCGAGCTGGAGAGAGGGCAGGATGGAGATGGGCAGCGACATTATCATTAGGTCGCTGGCGACGTCGACGGTGGTAGAGTAGATCACGTCGAAGCTTTGCATCCAGACTTCGTGCGCGGAGGTGCAGCCGCCTGTGGCAGACGAAAAGGGGCAATGTGTAAGTGGATGGTTCCCTTTGGAAAGCGTCAAGGGCAGGGGGACGTACCGGGTTCGAAGTAGCTGGCTAGGGTGTTGCAGGTCAACAAGTCGGCGATCCAGCAGCCGATGTAGGCGAGCGCAACGAAGGTAGCAACGCAGTACCACAGCCGGCGGA
This sequence comes from Chaetomiaceae sp. R4402, assembly GCA_023628555.1. NCBI lineage: Eukaryota > Fungi > Ascomycota > Sordariomycetes > Sordariales > Chaetomiaceae > Chaetomiaceae sp. R4402. Next base: position 45,694 of record JAMAKO010000123.1, read on the forward strand.
GAATTGGAAAGGGCCGGACGAGGCGGTAGAAGACGGCCAGGAAGCTCGCTTTGACGGCCCACAGGATGGTCCAGAAGATCAGGATGACAGGAAATTGCCAGCGCGTCAGCTCTATCGTTTCTGGGCCTATCCTTTCGTCGATGGGAAGGCGGCCAGCACGTAGGTAGGTGATGTACCACAGCGACGGCAGCTGCTCCGTCTGCAAAGCGGCCATGGTCAGAAGTGTCGCCCAGGCAAACATGATGCAGTAGTCGTCGGCGAGGAAGAAGCCATTGCCTCGGAAGCGGACCGTGAGGCGCAGTGCAGCGAAGAGGGTGGCAACCGAGAAGCAAACCCAGATCACGGCGAGCAGGCTGGTCTCGGAGACAGACCGGGCAGCACCCATGAGCGGCGCATTGGGGTTGGGAACGAACGGCGGAGGGGTGGGCGCCGTTGCCGCTGCTGCTGCCGCTGTTGTCGTCGTCGACATGGTGGCGGTTGTCCAATGTCAACAAGACAGCCACAGAGCGCACCGAAAGGATCCGACGCAGCACAGCGGCAAGAGCGAGAGAGAAACAAAACCGAACCTGCACAAGGCGCGGGCCGAGCCCGACCCGGCGTTTTACACGGCATATGTACCTTTGGGTTGGGGCCGCAGGAAAAACACTGAATCACGGCAGGGTACTGCGTAACATCTGAGACAGGCAACAAAGCAAAGGAGCATGTGTGCAAGTAACGTCAAGCTGCAATGCTCGCTTGAGCGGACTGTGGCGCGTGCCATTGCATGACGCTGCCACGGAATGAGTGTGCCGCATGCGAGGCACAGCAGGTTTCGTTGCACAGCAGAGACACACGTGCAGAAACCCCCATGCACAGGTCTGGGCTGGAAGTGACAGTAACTGGCTCTAGCTGGCGGAATACCGTCAGAAGGTTAGCAGGGTCAGGGGTTGGACAGATCTGACTAGTAGGTTCGGTACGATGCGGAAGAATGCAGGACGTGATCCTCCAGGAAGCCTGCTAGGCCTGCTTGATCGAGGCAGATTGAAGGGTTGCAGTGCGGGCATAATGGCCCTGAAATCCCCCCAGGGCGTGGCGGCACAGCAGCGAGGCGGACCAACGACGGAGCAGCAGCAGGGGCTGGGATGGGTCGCGCTAGAACCGGGGATGCTGCCGGCGTGCATAAGTTAGACTCACTAGACTAAGAGACTGGGTTTGTACACCCCAGAGAGAATAAAACAAGCCTTTCGCTTGGAGCAAGAATCTCGCTTTCGGGCTTGACACCAACGATGCGACCCTCGCTACCCAAGTCCGCGCCGGCGTGCCGAGGCTTGTCTCTCCGGATTTCCGTCTGGAATAAATGAAGGCCATGTCTCCAGTCTCCGTTGTGGGATCGCTTGCCTGTGCCGCCACGCCACCTTCCCACTGCGGCAGTCCTACGGATACTGAGTACAGCACTCGGAACCAGCCAAGATGCGTCTGCATACCGCCCTGTCACTTTATTACTCCCTCGGGCACGCTGCAGCTGCAGCTGCAGCGCCTGGGCCGCAGCCGCCCAAGCCCACCCCGAACTGCAGATGTGTAAGTCACGCACTCCTCTGAAACAGTGATGAGCGCCACTCAATAAGCGCCCAACCCCTCGCAGATCAACCGTGGCTGATACTCGTCGCCTCCTTCACAGACCCCAGGTGACGCCTGCTGGCCGCAGGACTGCGACTGGCAGGCTCTCGACCTCCAGCTGGGCAAAGGCAAGCTGATCAAGACGTCGCCCGTTGCGCAGTCTTGCTATGATGGCCCGCAGAAGGACCTGGCCCAGTGCGCCTACGTCAACCAGATGTGGACGGACCAGGCATTCGAGACCAGCGGCCCCATTACCAGGAGCTACCCGTACAACATCACCTGTCCGCCCGTCGACTACGCCGCTGGCCAGACGCCCACGACGTCGTGCACTCTGGGCTCGCTGCCCTACTACGCCGTGAATGCGACCACGAGGAAGGACATTTCGCTGACCCTCGACTTCGCCAAGCGCAAGAACGTCCGCCTCGTCGTGTCCAGCACCGGCCACGACCTGCTCGGCCGCTCCGACGGCTATGGCGGCCTCGAGGTCTGGCTGCACGCCTTCCGCAACGGCATTAAGTTCCAGAAGACCTTCCAGTCGGCCAACAAGTGCACCAAGTCCGGCTGGAAGGGCAGCGCGATCCACATCGACGGCGCCTACCAGTGGCAGGACGTGCACCCCGTGGCCCAGGCCAACAACGTCATCGCCGTTGGCGGCGGCTCCGTCTCGCCCGGCGCCATCGGTGGCTGGCCCGCGGGCGGCGGGCACGGCCCAGCCACGCACAACTACGGCATGGGCGCCGACCAAGTTCTCGAGGCCGAAATCATGCTCGCCGACGGTACCATCGTGACGGCCAACCACTGCGAGCACGCCGACCTCTTCCGCGCCATTCGCGGCGGCGGACCCGGCTACGGCATCGTGCTGAGCGAGCACATCAAAGTCTACCCCAACGTCGCCGCGGTCACCGCGCACCACCTCACCATCGCGCCGCGCAACGAGACCGCCGACAACGCCGACCTGCTCGATGCCATCGCCGTGCTGCACCAGCAGCTCCCCACCCTCAGCGCCAACGGCGTCGCCGGCTACGCCTACTGGTTCCGCCACTACCCGGCCCCCTACATCGGCACCGCCCACTCGGGCTACACGCACGGCTTCTGGACCATCGGCAAGAAGCAAGCCGAGGCGGAACAAGCCGTCGCGCCCCTCCTGTCCGCCCTGGCCAAGTTCCACGACAAAGTCCTCGTCACGTCCTCCTTCACCGAGTACGCCGACTACTGGTCCTTCTACTACGCCGAGTCCGGCCTGCACGACCCGGTCGGCTCCACGTCTGTCCTCACCTCGCGGCTGATCAACACCGACGCGGTATCCAACTACACCGCGGTGCGCGAAGCCGTTGACGCCGTCGGCGGCGGGGCCGACGAAATCGTCGCCAACATCATCCTGCTGGTCTCGGGCGGGCAGGTGTTCAAGGACGCGGCGGACGCGTCGTCGGGCTTGAACCCGGCGTGGCGCGTCTCGCCGTTCATCATGACGGTGGGCATGGGGATTCCGATGGGGGCGACGCGGGAGCAGCGCGATGCGGCGCAGTACCAGGCTACGTATGTGAAGGGCGCCGCGCTGAAGAAGCTCGCGCCGACGACGGGCGGGTATATGAATGAGGGGGATGGCGGGGATCCGGAGTATATCCAGGCGTTTTATGGCGCGAATTATCCGGGCCATTTGGCGGCGAAGAACAAGTATGATCCGCAGGGGGTGTTTTATTGCAGGACGTGTGTTGGGGCGGAGGCGTTTGTGGATAGGCCGGATGGGCCGCTGTGCCGGAAGTAGGGATTGAGGTTGGAGGAGGGGGGCTGGGAGAGTGTTGCAGGACACTGAGGGCTTTGAAGTGACTTTGCTTGGGGAGGGGACTTGAGGCAGGGTAGCATCTCGACTCGTTCAGTCTGGGAAGCAGTCTCCGTAGACCAGGATATCCTCCTCGTGCGTACATGCTTTCGTCCGCATCGGTGATCCCCACAATGGCCAGCTTGACGAATGCCTACTGTTCACGATCCCCTTCTGCAGCGTTCAGCCCTGGGAATTTGCAGGTCAGCGAGTGTGCCACTAAGTGTTGAGTCTCATACTTCATGTTGCTGGAGACTTCGGGAGGGAGCAAGTTGCAGAACAGGCGGCGAGTCTGGTCTTTGATTCAGATCGTCTGTGACAGTCTCGCCCTTGAATGGAACGAGCTTCCAGTTGATTCGGCTCCAGTCTGGGTGCCTAATCCAACACCGTCTCTGGAAACCCACCGTGTCGAGGCCACGGCAGATCTCTTAGGGCCGTTGCCGGACGGATTACGCACCAGACATTTTTACAAGGGATGTCGCTCCTTCGCCAGCCAACGCATAGCCATCGCTGACAATCTCTCACGGCTCAGCATTTTCACGATGACAGATGGGAGACGGGATTTACGTTGCGGGGCTGTCTCTGGCCGCCGCTTCTGGGGATACCGGTCGGATCGGGTATTGTTCCTCCACCGAGCAATCCATTGACGTCTCCCAGATTTTCGGGTTCCACCTCGCCATAGGATCACGCGACGTACAAGCCATTCGGTGCCTGACTGGTCCGACAAATGTAAGATCCGCATGGTTGGGGTCTTCTGACGATGTTCCCAAAACGGATCGTCTCGCTGTTCATCGCCGCGTGCTCAGGCTCGAGGCCGGGTTTGATGCAAGTACTTTCCCTTATCCCCCCTTTTTTGTTTCCTCTGAAGGATCCTGTTGCTGATACCAATACAAATGGCATACAGAAGGCAAGATGGTCAGCCTGGCAAGTCCATGTCGCACCTGTGCCCCCCACGGACGCGGTACAGGACACGAGCGCTCTGAGGCATTCGGCCGTGTGGTACCCGGAGGTTCCAGCACCCACTCTTTGCTTAAACGATGATTCCTTTCTGCCGCGCAGCTTTTTCACATCCGGCTACAAGCCCCTGTTTTGGAGTTGCTTCGGAGGGCCGGGAGGCGTGTACCTGGCGCACTTAACACGCATCCGGGTGTCATGGGTCGGCAGTGCCATCCGCTGCATCAAGTTCTCGTACAACACGGATGTATCGGCCAAGCATCAGCTCTTCGAGCGCCAGCAATTCGAAGGCTACTGCTCGGAGCTCGAGTTTGACATTGATGGGCCGGGAGGAGAAGGGATCGAGTCCATCGCGATTGCTCACTACTACCCCGACCCTGACATTGACTATGGCTGGGTTGTTGAGGAAGGAAACATGGTTCGGTGCGAGGTACGGCCTGGCACATACCGCATTTCGCCAGTCGACTTTTGCTGACCTCATCTCCTTTCTCCTTCAGTTGCGCACAAACCGCGGGAGGTCCTGCCGCATACCAGATCAACGACGCAGGGAACCAGACGCGTCCGTCCAAAAGGTTATCACTGCACCACCGGGCTCTCTGATCACAGGTCTCTATGCCACTCAGGTATGCAGATTTCCGTCATTCAATCGTCTTCATGAGCCCACTAACGTTGTACGGTAGCGACCTGAAGAAGGGTAGGGGATCACCGCATTGGGAGTGATATCTGAGAGGCTTGATAACCACCGTTTGTAGAGCGGAAGCGGCAGTCGCTCAGGTGCAATGGGTTCAGCGTGATGCAAGCAGTGGTAGTTCCGGGCCAACTCTCAGTGTCGAAGCCAAACACGGAAGCTCTGAATTTGTATGGCCCACCACCAACAGTGTCTCAGAACACCATTGTTTATACCACTCTAGGAAACATAGCTCTTACCGGCAACGAAAACATCAGGAAACTCACTGCCACTGCGTCATATCACAATCGCTCAAGCCGCTCGCTGCGCCCCTTTCCTCCCTAACACCTTCACAACACTGGACTTGATCGCCTGCTTCAAATTCCTAATCTCCTCCTGGTTGCTGAACCCAACTGGACCCTGGCCGGCAGTCATTGTTGCAGCGGCTGGCCGCGCTGGCGGGGATGCGGGAGCCCGCCGATGTGGAAGAATTCGGTGGGACAGTTCTGCAAACACCAGAGCACCCAGTCGCGGAATAGGGGGTATGGGAACGAACGAGGTTGCTGCTGCTTTGCCGTTCCTCTCCAGTGCCCTCCGGAGAGCGGATGTCTTGGAAGAGGTGACGCGCTGAGAGAGATCGGTGCGCTGCCAGCAGTTTTCAGGGGCTGTCCCGTCGTGCTCACAAGGTCCGAAGGGGTTCCCGTCAGGCTCCCAGAAGCCTTCGTTTGATATCATGATGTGTTCTGGCACTGCTTTTGTCGGATTAGCCGCGTCTCCGGAGCTGTTGTCGGAAGTGCTGGCCACGGGCGTAAGTGGAAGCGTACATCCCCGTCGGCGTGCAAGTCTATCAAGACACGGAACCGTGGCAGCGAAATAATCGAGCTCTCGTGGTAGCTGGTCGCAAGGACGGCTGGGGCGGGCCGCTGCTGTAAGTGGCGTTATCACGTCACCGATGCCTCCACAAACGAGAACTGCGTCGGCCGCATTGGCGATGTCAATCCATGCAGATGCTGCTGCCGAGACGGGGAGTTGTTTCTGGTACGCCCCACGATCAGGCGCCAGGATGATGTCGTTCAGCTCAAACCCATGCAGACGGCCTTTTTCGCTTTTCTTCATGGCCGCGGAGGCATTGAGAATGTTCGTCCGCAGACCGAGAAGTAGGTGCTCCAGGAGCAACCCGTGATTGGGGGCATTAGCCTCGCCGAATACTTGCCGCTCCCCTTGAGGTTGAAGGATGCCGATAAGCGCATTGGTGTCCGCGTGACCTGGGACAAACGGCACGTTGTCCACCGGGTCGTCAGTGCAGCTGAGCACGTACGCGTGACTTAAGTGCAGCAGCAGACTGAGCATGGGGACCAGCCAGCCACGACGTTGCTGGGCGTCATAGACCACGGCTGTCTTAGCCGCTGTGTCGCGTAACAGGGCAGTGTATCCACTCGGAGGCGTGAACTGGCAACGATGGCTGCTGAACTTGTAGCTGGTCTGGCCTCCTAGCGTCAGGGACAGGGCGACACTGGGGTGACACCAATCTGTACCAAGCCCGCGTAGCCGTCCAGCACTTTGGACTTCTCCTTGTCACGTCCACCGGAATAGCCAATCAGAGCAGGCAGGTGTTTTGCTCCGAGGTTGACTTGCGCTGCCTCGCACCAGCCCAGGAAGCAGCGCATCGAGCGGAATTGTTCGATGTCGGTAGTCAGCACGCGACGTCCCAACTCTGCGGTGAACGGGCCAGGTGGCTCGTTGCTGGTGTTGCCGTCTTCTGATGTGTGGGTAGCCGTGATGAGATGAAATTGGGCCGTCCCTGAGTCGTAGACATCCACTGGAACTAGGAGAGTTTCGTAGCCGACAAGGATGACTCCGTGGTCCACAACAAGAGGGTACTCGACTGCTGCGAGGGAAATCATAAAGTCGAAGGACATTTCTAGACCATACCCACCACCTCGACCGGTTCCCTTCAGCGAGGTGCGCTGCCGCAAAGAGCTCCGTCCGAGCCTTTGTCTGCTGGATCGACCGCCTGGTACACATGGATTTCGACAGGCGCACGATGTTGCAGGAGTCAAAGAGAGCTCGCCAACACCCATGCTCAGACGTCTGTAGTGGTTCGCTCTTTAAATCCACGACAATCCGGGGCCCAGAAACCCAATGGTGAGACGATACAGCTCTCTTGTCTGTGTTTCCGGGGTTTGGAGCTTGCATGTGGTAACGTTCGAGACGATACTTGGCAGATGAACAAACGAGTTGACCTGCGGGCGGTCGTGGCCGTAATTAGTGCTCCAAAGCCGATGAAATCGGAGAGTTCATCAAGTCACTCAGCTTGACTTGCAATCGCAGCTTAACATCGCGGCTGCCGCAATCCAGAGCAATGGTAGCTGTTGAGCAGTCGCTCTGGTTCGTACGACCTTGGGGCGCCGTGCAAGGCAGCAATCGAAGTAGGGGCTTAAATCCAACTGAAACCGCCCCGGTACGTCTGGAGTCTAATTAGCACAAGCAAAGACATGTGGTTGAGCCCGTAATTACATTGTGCCCATGGTACTTGAGGTAGGGAGATGGCTGGGGCTGTGTGAAACTTACATTTAGGGACTACCCTACTGGCTATCTTCCTGTTATTCAACTTTCTCCAAACTGTTTGAATCAGGTTCATAGCCGATGCTGCTTTCATAGACATCTTATTTACCTGTAATTCTGAAGACTGGGACATGCAAATTTATGGATGACTCTGCTCCTGCACCTGCCAAGCCGATCGCTGTGTAGGGCCCTGCGAAGTCCGTGGTGACAAAAGTTTGAGCGACTTCAAATGTATCAGGGGCATACGATAGGTAGTCAATGATGAAAGGTAAGACTGTCAATGTCACGACATAAAAATCTTTGACTGTGGAGAGGACCAGAAGGGCTTCCATCGACTTGCAGGTTATCCGCCAATGTCCCCAACGCGGTGGCTGCAAGGGCTTACATGTATAAATTATACAAGCAAATCCAGTGGCTACACGTTCAATCCTTGGCTTGTTTCAACTCCCACCTTGGTCATCTCAGGTATCGGCAAAGTCCTGTCCTGCCAATGGTTCAAATAAATCCGTGTCCGCCAGTTTAGCTTGAACAGTAACGGCTCTGCTTCACCCAGTTGCACATGACAGTTCCAACACAGCTGCAGCACTTGCAGGCCTAGAGAAATGTCAGTTGTGTATCAGGCTCCATGACTCAGAGACAAAGTACCTTTTTCTTTCTATCGGCATCGTCAGTCCCGTCAATGCATTGTAATGTGCGTGTGCTCCAGCGGTATTCGTTGTAGCACGCAACGGGGTCGACAACCGCGGCACAGTCGTCTGTTCGGAGCAGATCCTGGGTGCAGTCGGGGAATTGCTGACCCAATGCAGCAGAGAGAAGTAGGGCGATAAGGCCAAGGGGTGTTGTGAGCCGCATGATGCAAACGTGAAGTCAGTGTCAATGGCGATGAGGAGTCCTGGATGTCTAGTTTTTGCCAGTGTGTGGAATCGACATGTTGGTATATCAGTCGCGAGGCTCATATCAGCGGTCATATACCGATCCCCGTGTTGATGAAATGCCACACCGCCAAGCGGAGACTATATTAGGCGGATGTGGCCGCTGCAATCGGCTGTTTGCCGAAAATTAAAAACGTGCAATTAGAGTGAACAGGTATGTCGATCGATGCCAGCTGATGCCGGCAGAGAGAGTCGCCGCCTCTGTGCACTATCGAAGGTTGCACTACATTCAATACGGCTTGATCCGACAGGGTTGTGCTTGGGTTAACCACTGGTATGCAAATTGTCTCGGCCGCGAAGACTGAAGGATCCTTTGCACCGACCGATATTGGGATGATAACGACTCGGCTCTCGGCATGACCACTCCAACCCTAGAGCCACTCACTCTCACATATCTCGCGTCGTTTCGTCGATTGTTCGTAGAGCGGCAGACGTAACCGATGCTTTGTTATGGCATGGTTTTAGCCTCATAAGATCCTTATTTCTCACTCCTCGCTCAACTTAGTCGAACAGAAATCACAATACGCATTCAGCCTCCCTCTTTGGGCTTCCCATCAGTCAACACCAGCGTCTTGGGGATGAAGTGGAACGGCATTGTGGTGGCTTTGGGGTTGGGCTCCCCGGCATGGGCCCTTCTTCGGTTTGGCTGCGCCCGCTTGACCATCCAGCGGCTGGATCCTCTCGTCACACCTGGCCAGAACCCATCGCCGCATCTGCATCAAATCATCGGAGGGGTATGTCGATGATGCAAGTGAGCAACAGGTCGCTGACACTCTCAGAACTCGTTCAACGTGACGATGAACCACCCGGACCATGACCTCCCCACCCTCTCCAGCTGCACCAGCTGCCAGTTCGTCGAAGACACCTCCAACTATTGGACGGCGGTGCTCTACTTCCGTGCGAGAAACGGCACCTACAAGAGGGTACCGCAGCTGGCCCAGCAAGGCATGGAGGGGACTCAGGGGGGCATGGTGAGTCAGAATGAGCTTACCAGGCCCGGAGTTTTTGAACCTAGCTAGCTGCTGACCGTGTTAGGTGGTCTATTACATGACCGACGCAATCTTCGACACCGCGCAGCGCTCGACCGTCACCGCCTTCAAACCAGGCTTCCGCATGCTGATCGGCGACGCAACCTACAAGTCCCGGGATGAAGCGCGCAACTTCCGCCAACTCACCTACACCTGCATGTCTGACTGGTCAAGCCGCGCCCCCGAGACCGTCGGCTTCCCCAAGACCCCCTGCAAGCTCGGCATCATGGCGAACCACCAATTCCCGACCTGCTGGGATGGCGTGAACCTCGACTCGCCCAACCACCGCGACCACGTCGCCTACCCGGAAACCGGCACCTTCGAGTCCGGCGGCAAGTGCCCGTCCACGCACCCAGTCAAGATCCCGCAGCTGCTGCTCGAGACGGTGTGGGACACGTCGGCGTTCAACAACAAGGCGGACTGGCCGGCAGACGGCAGCCAGCCGTTTGTGTGGTCCAACGGCGACAGCACGGGCTTCTCGGACCACGCGGACTACGTGTTTGGGTGGAAGGGCGACGCGCTGCAGAAAGCTATGGATGGCCATACTTATGTGTCCGCGCCGATGCTCAAGACGCAGAGCATTGCCGAGCAGAATAAGTGCGCCGGCACGATGAAGGATATGGTCGGGGAGAACTTTGATGGGTGTAAGTGGATTGAGTGGCCCTTGTTTGGTTTTGATTTGGCGCCCGTTGCTGACTTGGCTTTCGTGACAGGGTTGAAGGAGCTGCCGGGAGGCAATGCCGTTTTTTGAGAAAGGTCATTGATTTCCGCGTCGGTCCAGTACCTATTGACTATCGCCAGGTTGGACTTCAACCGATCGCGATGCTGAGCCGGCAAATGGTTGCGAAGTACATGAGTGTGACACCAACGCCGACAAGGGTCAATCAAGCTGATGTTCCCGTCCAATGTCTTGCTCCCCGCCGGCTGCCTTGACCGCCTGGTGCTTCGAATTCCGTTACCAACAACTGGGCGTCCTATCACAGACTGCGCGTTGTTCTGAGTAATCCCTTGTATGGACACTCCAGACCCAGGGGCAAGACTCTAGTTGAGGCAACTTTTCATGAAGTATTTGCGGCTTCCAAAGGCTGGTCAGGTCTAAAAACATTTTACGAAAAGGATTGGAGTGAAGCACATCCTGGGCGGAGTTGGAACGTTGCAACAAAAGTAGAATCCCTGCGTTCTAATCGGCTGCCGACCCTAGGACTCGGTCCACCGTCCCTCCGGGCAAGGGTCATATTGATAAAGGGACTTGTGGTGCCGAATGTCATAAGCAATACCTCCCTCACGAGCCACTTCTTCAACCCGTTGTCTGGCCGCCCTTGTCTCAGATTTGATGTACGGTTCCTCGAACCAGAGCACCAGACATAACTTCCCAAGATGCGGCGTCGAGGCCCTTCCATATTCGACCCATCGTGCTATGTCCCAAGTAAGGCGGGCCTCGTCATGCCAGACTTCATTTATACCCAGGTCAGCGTGGAGATTGTCCGTCAGACCAAAGCTTGGTCAGGCTTCACGGAAGGTAGCGGCCAAGTCTGTGGTGGGTAGGAACATGACTCGAACAGCAAAGACCAGCGGAATGACCAGCTCCGTCAAACGGTCTATGCTGGCAAGCGCATTGATAGAGCCCTGAAAGCGGAGGTCGGGATTATTGTTGCTGAAGCCGCTTAGATACTCGGCCAAGATGACAAGCTCAGTCAACGTGTTTCTGACGTGCGCGAGGGCGGCCGTAAGCAGGCCAAGGTCAACGATAGGGTTGTTGGACCGGTCCTCGTGGTCTGGATCAAATTTCCACTCCCAGTAGAGAGACCGGAGATGGGGTGAGCGGGAAACCAGTTGGTAGAGGTGGGGCTCTCTCGTTTGAGGAAGGGTAAGCGACACGAGCCCTTCCGCCGTGGCCGGTAGGTCGGCTGGCCACCGGGAGTTTGGCGTAAGTGGATCGTCGATGGAGAGAGCCAAGTGCTTCAGCGATGGGAGACTACAAAAGGGAAGGGCATCCTCTGTGTTTCTGACCGGAGTGCCTTTGTAAAGATCTGGATGGCGCTCGAGATGGAGCGTGTGGTGCTGGTGTAGACTAGCGATCATGTCCGGGAAGAGCCGGTGGGACTCGGAAGGAACGACAATGGAACTGACCACGAGGCCCATTAGGCGACCTTTGATGGAAGCAAAAGCGATCGAGGTGCAGTCGCCGCAGTCGTGGTGGCTTCGCGAGGAGAATGGCGAGATAGGCGTCGAGGGTGCCCCGACGTACGCCCTCTAGCCATGCATCTCGGTAGGGAAGGTGAACGGTTTTGACAAAGGCCACAGCCTCTTGCAGATCAGGCTCTCCTACCGCAACGGCCGGAATCTCGTAAGCGTCGAGATCAGCCCTACAGCCACCCCCTGTACAGGCGAGGTCGCGTACATAGGTAGCAAGTACCAGTTTCTGCAGGAGGCTTCTGACGAGCGGCGGAAGGGCGTGGGGCCTTGACGGGCGGAAATCGGAAGTGAGCGCAACGGAAGAGTAGAGCAGCGGCTGGACGAGTGCACGCAGGTATGACTGCACCAGGCATACGTCACGGAGATTTGCCTTCGACCTGGACAAGTGACTCAGGATTGGGCGCAGGACGTCCTCGTTGCAATCGAGAAGTTGCAGAGCCTGCCCCACGAGCTGTTAGCGACTCGTTCACTTCAGCAGCTGGACAAATCATGACTTACCATGCTGAGGATGAAGATGGAGGACCACGATACTCTGTGGTTCCCAGGCTGACAACTCGGAAACAGGGAGCGTGGAGGGACCGGAGTCTTAGGGCCTCGTGTGAACTTTTAGCACACGAAAACCGTGGGGGTGGAGATGCGAGTCACCACTCGACCCGGCAATCAGGGCCAATCCTTTCCTGCAGTACCTGCAGTTCCAGGATTGGGTGACCAACAACCACCACGACTACGGCCACAGCAGGGTTACGCAAAGGAGTCACGCAAGATGCTCAGTAAACGCCAAGCCGACATGTATATCTTGTTCGTTGAGGACGGGCGGTTTTGGTACCAACAGTGTACATCTACATCTCGATTCACAGCTCGTGGAAGACCAGGATGACATCACATACGCCATCATACATGTCCCATCTGGCAAAAGCAAAACACATATTCTCTCAGCACACCGCGAGCCTGCTCCAAGCGACCGTCTCTGCGGCCTTGCCTCGCCCGGCAGCCATGTTCCACCGCAGGTCCTTTGACCATTTAACCATATCGAAAACCGCAAAAGTCCACGGTCCAAGTATGGTCTGTCTCGCCGACAGACACAACGGCCCCCGGAACGGCGACGGGAAAATCCTCGCCACAGAACCGACCACAGCACCTCAAATACACAAACGCGCGGGCTTCACACAACCGCCCACCCAAAAGATTCGTGGTCCTCCCTCTCCATTAGATATGTAGCCAAATCAGGCGGCGAACGCGCTCCGCGAGGTCGGGCAGCATGCAAGACTTCCACTCGGCCGCGCGGGCAACAGCAACTGCACAAACGTACGGAGGCTGCGGCCAAAAGTCATTCCACAACGTGGCTTGCCAAGCCCGACCCACACAGTAAGCCATCCATCAGA
>JAMAKO010000124.1:0-58537 GCA_023628555.1 Chaetomiaceae sp. R4402
TAACCCTAACCCTAACCCTAACCCTAACCCTAACCCTAACCCTAACCCTAACCCTAACCCTAACCCTAACCCTATTTCTCTTGTCTTGCAATTTAGGATCGTTGTTATTGAGTTGTGGACACTACTCGGCTCGAATATAATATAGTTGTGTTAGTATAGCAGTTGTAGCTCTTAGAAATAGAAACTTTAAAGCTTTTGCAACGCAGTATAGTACTACTATGTATTTCTAATAGGTCCTAGGGTGGCGCCTAATTGGATGCATACTAGCAGTAAAGTTCGAACTGGCGCCTTCCCTGTATATCAACTCCAAGCTCCTTTAAAGTCTCTATCCTCTCGCTTACCACCTTCCGCTCGTCGCCAGACGGCAAGATGAGTACAAGTGTCGTCCACCGCGCCCGGAAGCCGGATGACTCGTCCCGAAGGAACTTCACCACAATCGTATCAGCCATCTCTGTTCCGGTGGCCGTGTAGGCAAATGTGTAAGTCGAAATCCGGTTTCGAGCCTCTGCCGAGACACCATCATCTTCGTACCAAACCGTTGTGTGCCACTGGCCTTTCTGAGACCGGCCTTTGGGTGGAAATATCTCAACGCCGCGATAGTCGTCCTCTGGCAGGTTCGCGACGTTCCCCTTCTCACCGGCAGACAGAACCTGCACATCCCTCCCCACAGGGATGGCGGCACCCACCCTTGCCAGTACCGGTATGCCTGATCCGTGCCACTCAGCGTCGATGTCCACCCACTGACCGGCAGCGATATACTGAAACGGCGGTTTGGTGTTCATGAAGCCCTCGTCGGTCTCGAGAAAGGGCGCTTTGGGAAGGTACATGCGACTCTTGGACACGCCCGGTTCGTACACGCCCCCCACGAGCAGTGCGTCGCCAAACCAGTACTGGGTCTCGCCGTCTTTGAGCAGCGTCGACGTCCACACCTCAGGATCGGACTCGTAGCCCCAACCAGTCCACCTCTGTGGCGGGGTTGCGGTGCGGTGGCTTTCAAGCGTGAGTGAGTAGACATAAGGAATCAGCGCGTACCGACGCTTGATCGCCTTGCGCACCAGGTGCGTGATGGATGGGTACATCCAGGGCTCAATGACATCGCCGACAGAGTTGTCGCCGCTAGCCGTCTTGAAACAGTTGATGGCAAAGCGCGGCGAGTAGATGCCCAACTGCACCCACCGCAGCAGGAGCTCAGGGCTAGGCTGTGCCCCCTCGAAGCCGCCGATGTCATGCCCGTAGCACTGCAGCAAGCTCATGCCGGCGTTGAGAGACAGCGCATTGGCGCCCCGCATTCCCGCCCAACTGGTTACGTTGTCGCCGCTCCACGAGCTGGCCGCGTATCGCATCGTGCCGGCAGTGGCGCTGCGCGTGAGCACAAACGGGCGGTCGTCTGGGTTCATGTCGACAAGGGCGTCGTGCGACGCTTTAGCATGCAGCTCCGTATGCACGTTGCGGCCCCAGACGCCTACCTGCGGACGTGTCTCCGCTCCCTTGGGAATCTGAAGCGACGGAAGATCCAGGCCGCACATCCAATCGTCATCGGGGATGGTGTACTCGTTGTTGTCGTTCCACATGCAGTCAATCCCCTGCCGGGCAAGCTGCTTGACGCCTCGAACCCACCAGTCGAAGCCGGCCTTGGACGTGAAGTCAATGTGGCCGCCGTCGGCGCTCTCCCCACCACCCGCGCTCCAAAGCTTGGTCACGGCTGTCTGTCCCGTATGAGGATCCTTGAACAGCGCGCCAGCTTCTTTCAGCTTCTCGTACTCAGGGTGGCTTCCGATTACGTACGGCTTGATGTTGGCAATCAGCCGAATGCCTCGCTTGTGGTATTCCTGGATCCACCCCTCCGGGTCGGGAAATCGGTGGCGGTTCCATGTAAAGACATTGCGTGTTTTAGGAGGAGTCTCGGAGACTGTGTATCCCGAGGACATTTGGTGCGCAGAACAGGGAATATCGTGCTCCTGGAACTTGCGGGCGAGCTCCATCATCGCCTGGTACGCGGGCGGCTCGTCAAGCATGGAATACTTCATGCCACCAGAGAGGTAACCAAAAGCCCATCGGGGAACGAGAAGGGGATAACCAGCCAAGTCCGCGTAGGTCCGTACAATGTCCTTCAGTGTCTTGCCCACGATGATGTACTCCTCTAGGCCACCATAATCGTGTCGATACACCTTGAAGAAACCGTGCATGCCATCCATCTCAGAACCCACAGAATACTGGCCGCGTCCTTGACTTGTGGAAAAGGTTGCCACGCAGCCATCGGGCATGGCGTTAATCAGCAGTGGGATGTTCTTGTACAATGGATCGGTCCGGTGAACATCATAGCCAAAGCTGTCCGTGGCCGAGAGCTCAAACCGTCGACCCGAGAGATCCATCGGTGCTGTCTTCTCACCTAGGCCGACATGTAGAGTCTTGCGGTTGTAGCGCGTGTAATGGGCGATTCCTTGCCCGTCCACGACATAGCTGCGGTCCGGCAAGTCTTGGAAGATTGGGGCTTGCTGGCCCTCAATGGAGATGGATACCAGCGGCGTCTTGCCCCCGAAATCCACAGCGGCGGTTACGTAGCCAATCTGGATTATTCTGCACTGGTCTGTCGCAGTCACCGTAGGCTTAGTGTCGTGCAGCATAGTCTCCATGCGTCGAACACTGGGGTACGGCGGCACGGGATGCGTCTCCGACTCGAAGGTCGTTCTGAAGACATTTGAACGGACGGCCTCGAATTTAAAGCGGAACGGGAGGGAGGAGTCGGAAGCGCTTAAGCGTAACGACAGAGCATTGTCGTCTGGCTGGATGGGATCGAACACCCAAGAAGATGGGATTCGCTCCCTTTGAGGGGGCATTTTACCAGTGCCGACGAGGCGGAGGACAACAAGGATGGAAAGTGATGGAGCGACAATACATAGATTCTGAAGAGTTGTGTGTAAGTTTAGCAGAGGATTTATAGTGAGGAGCCAAAAGCGAGAGTGCTTGGGCACAAACACACTCCTAGGTGCGATTCATTGGGGGGTACATCCACTTCGGGGGACCGCGAGTGAGGTGGGCGGGCACTCTACTCCAATACATCATCCACGTGGAATCCGAACCAAATTTAGTCTTGGCGGGCGTCCTTTCTTTAGCTCTCCTGCCAGTAGAGACTTTGTACAGCCCAACAGCCCGCGCAATTGGCCCAGGGCTGCCATCTGCATATGTCGGACATACCCTTCTGGGTCATTCCCCACGCTGGGAAGTGTCTGGCAGCCGGCCTAAGTGATGTCGACAGTCGGTCTCACTTCAGGGTCACCAGAGCCTCGTTTTCTGCCAAACAGACAGGTGTATCCATTCTGGAGCCGTCTATGTAGATTGATGGATGTTCTTGTGCGACCTGTCACAACTGTAGTAGTGAGAAAGAAATTGAGTTGTGGCGAAACTGCCTGAGCAATGCTACTGCTAACTCACTGCCGTGCTCCTCGATACGACGCCTCCAACACTTGCACCATACCCGCACAACGATACAGCGTGGTTTTAGATTACCACTTGATGACCTTCTGCGGAAAGAATTCATCAATGAGCTCCAAATAGTACGGCTGCCCATCAGATATCAGCTCGTTATGCCGCAGCATGAAGGAAGAGATACACCGACATACTGACCTTCAGTTCTTCAACGTCAAGGACCTCGTCTGATTTGCTATACAAATCGTACGGATTGAACGCCTGCACTGCGCTCAAAAGTGTCTCATCCCCGTCCGCCATAAACTCCCGGTATGCACCTGCTTGGTGCCAAGGATAGAACGAGTGAAAGCGGACCATGGCGAGCGCCTCACGCGGTAGAGTGCTCTGATCCTTGAGCACCAAGTAGAGGTATTCATCGTGGCCCCAGCTCATGAGAAGGTTGTTCATGCCGCACCTTGGTACGTACATCCCATGCTTGGTGCCGTACACCTCATGGGCGGAGTCTGGATTGGCTTTGAACATGTCTGGAAAGATGCATCGCTCGTCGATGCAGCAGCCAACGGGAAAAGTGTCTCCCACAACATCCCACTGGCCCTCGGACAGATCGTCGAGCATGAGCATCACCTTACCGAGGTCGTGGATGAGGCCGGTCAATTGCATCCATCGCGGTTTGCCGTCGCGGCGGATGGCCTCAGCGCTCTGAAGCAAGTGTTGAATCTGGCTGAGCTCCGTGTCCGGGTCGCTGTCGTCAGTCAGCGTGTTGAGCTTCTCGATTGCCGCCCAAATGGACATCTCGAGTCTCTTGCGTGAGGGCGAGTAAAAACGCTCGCGTGCCCCCAGGTTGTGAGCAACTGTTTGCTTGGCATGATGCTCAGCATAAAAGCCCTTCACCCTCTCGCACGCGTCGTCATATTGTCGAAATGTTGTCTTGTCCTTCTCCACATCAAACCGAGATTCTGCATCGAATAGTTGCCCGTCTGCGACGCTCGTGCCCTTCAGGATGTTGACCGTGTCGACAGCGTCGGAAATGTCCTCCAACATTGCGCCGTCCCGATGAGCCAGTGGCGCCTCGACCGCCGCAGACGCCATCGAGAGTAAGTTGGAACGGCTGGTGAGCTCCAATACTCTTGGACACTGCAAGATGTGTCTGGCAGGGTCGAAGGTGTCAAGAACGTCTAAGCGCCCAGGTGTGTTGGTACAAAGCCTGGCGTCTGAGCTCCGATTCAAAAATGCGTGGCGGGCGATGCTTGGGACATAGGTAGCAACTACGTTCAAGAAATGGAAAACCGTGCAAATTGCAAGGAGGATGAAACTTATAGCTCCAAGAACCACGATCATCCCCCATCAAACACGCGGCAGCTCGTGATACTGGGTCGAGTCTTTCATTCTGGAATAGGGAATTCCGTCGTACAAGAACTACCCAGTAGAAACACAACAAGGTAAAGAGGCGCGGATATAGAGTCGCAGTCAGTGGACCAAGCGAGTCTTGTTGGCCCGCTCCATTTCCAATCATGGCAGAAGTGGCGGCACGACCGTTAGGGAGACGCTCCGCCCTCGTTCGCAAGCATGTCACGGTGCATCATTGAAGCTCATTAACGCGGAGCAGTTATGTCCGGTCTCGGGCCGGCACAACGATCTCTCCACATTTTCGTCGCTGCAAGAGCAAAACTGTTGAAGTTCCCGGCCGGCGAGAATTCCCTTTTTGAATTTCGGTGTGGACATTGGACTAAAATCGTGCGTGTCCTCACCTTAGAACAGCAAGTTTATCCGATGGTGGCAGGCATGCTCTCGGCAACCAATGAGGCAGAACCGGCCGAAGCGAGATCCGGAATGGAGCTCGCGGTGGAGAATAAGTAGTTCTGTACCGCTGGGTCACTTGAAAATCGTTGTCCAAACCAGAACCACTCTCGAGCCACTAGTGGTCAGTATCTTCTGGTGTGTGTGCACGCTAGAACTCATCAACGACAGGCTGCTCTCAGCACAACGATGGTCCAAGATTCAGGTGTGTTCCCTGAGACTCGCACGCCATTGCCCATGGGTGTCTTCAGATCCACGTGTCGCAATAAGACGTAGGGGCTCTTGAGCTTCGTGCCCACCTCAGGCAGTCCCGTTCGGGGCATCTGAGGCCTGTGCTGTGGCCGGCATACATACATGCTTGCTCCAACATGTGCAGCGTATATACATGGACAAACAGACCAAACCGCCGTCAAACCCCATGCGTAATGAAGTACAGGTAGCAAGCGGCCCTTTAATACTCAAAACGCCACCTCGGGTCGTCATCGCCACTCCAGTCCGCCAAGTCGCCCACCTCCTTTACCTCGGAAGCCAATGCCTCCCGCCTCTTATTTTCCCTCCTCAAGATGATGAAGAGAACCGAGGAAACGACAATTTCCCCCACGAGGTAGGCAAGCGCAAAGCTGTGGCCGATAACATAACGGGGGCCAGTCTCGGTGCGATAGAGCTGTGTCCCGATTACAGCACCGAGATTTCCAATGCTGATTTGCATGGCGTTGGCAACAGCCCGCTTAGTCTGGCCGGAAACGTTGATGGCGGGCCACGAGAGAGCAAGCGCCGTGGCTGGATATATGCCACCGGCTGCAAAAAAGGTGCCGAGGTAGGAAACGCCTGGCCGCGCGTGCTGATCCACGTTGGTCAGAAGAATGATGTAGCCGATTATAGCAAACAATGCCGAGCCGATAATGGGCAGTGCGCGATGGCCAATGCGTTCCGAGACAATGGCAACGCCGACTGTGGTCAAGAACGCAAACGCGTAGGGCGGGATGGTCATGAGCTGAGCAATGGCTGACGAATAGCCGAGGTCTTTGATGATTGTCGGCTATAGCGCGGCCGTGTTAGACAGCGTCGTAGGACAAGATTGTGCGCGAACAGTTGGCATGATACGTACCAGAAACAGGGAAAATGTGTACAAGGGCAGACTCATGGTGTGAAACCCCATGCCGTACAGCCAGCACTTAGGATCACGCAGTGCTTGGACGACACTCCCCCAAGTGAAGTGTTCGTCGCGGGTAGCATCGCTGTCTGAAGCGAGGCGGAGGCGAATGAATTCGCGCTCATCCTCTGAGAGAAAGGAAGCCGTGTCGGGATAGTTGTGGATGAACCAGAATGCAGCTACAGCAACCAAGACGGTCGCAATCCCTTCCTGTTGGTGCATCAGGTAAGCGATGAACATTTTGGACACTGGAAGACCGCCCAATACTTACAAGAATGAAAATCCATCGCCAGCCGTTTGTCCACACCACCCCAGCCATATATCCTATTCCCTGCACAAATCTCTGTCAGCATTCTCTTGGTCCCGTTTTGTCAGATAGCCCAAGAAGGGAGGGCCATGGGCTGGGTATGCTCACATAGGCGAGGATGCCTCCAAAGGAACCCGCAAGGGCGGCGACGCCAAAGAACAACGAGATACGGAACTGCCTCTCGCGCCTCTTATACCACATTGAGAAGTAGTACACAACACCAGGAAAGAGTCCAGACTCTGCGACGCCAAGGAAAAAGCGGACGGCGAAGAAGCCCGATAGGTTCTGGACGATGCCCATCAATGTCGAGACGACACCCCACACGACCGTCAAGAACGGAAGCCAAAACCGAGGGGTGGTCCGCTTGAGAATGATGTTGCATGGTATCTGGTATGTTCCGCAGCGGGTTAGGGACAAGCGCACAGCAGAGGAGAATGGCGATGGGGGTTGAATTCGGTGGTCTGACTTCGAAGAGGACATATCCAATGAAATAGAGCGTGAGCCCAGTGAGATACTGGTTTCCCGTCATCCCGAGGTCGTCCGCGAGTCCCTCAATGCGAGCGTTGCCAACGTTGCTGCGGTCCAGAAAAGAAAGCAGATAGAGTATGCCAACCGCGGGGAGCAGTCGCCAGTCGATCTTGCGAAGTAGAGCTTTCTCGTTGACTGCACCATGATCGATCTCCTCCCGCTCTGATGCTGACGCTGGGTCCGCATCCTCCCTCAACTTGGTTTCGAGATCACCAACGTCTGGGTGGTCCCTTGCGAACAGCGCTGGCGGATCCTTGCCGGGCGTACTCGCTTTGTGCTCGGCAGCCATGTTGCGTTGGCGGACACGGGAAGAAAGAATCGGATACGCAGTCGTCGGACCAGTGCGGCCCTTCTCAGAAGAGCGGACGTCGGGAAGCGAGCGACAGCGCGTTGCGGCAAACGGGGGTGTGTAACATCGGACCTGGAAGACAGCCGATGTGCCTCGCCTTTTATGGCAACATCCAGCCAGGAGCAAGGAGCATCGTTCCCTTGTGCACAACACTTCACGTTACTTCATCGCTCTCAAACCCCCGCCCGGCGTCAGCACCGTTGCCGCTTGGAGGTCTGGTACTCATGGCCCATCGAAGCTTAGAATTGCGACATCCGGTCCGACCCCATATCATTGGGTAGCGGGCCCCACGCCGCCGTTCACGAAGACATGCAAGCCGCGCAGGGCTCCGATTGCGACATCCAAGCATCCCTGTTTCTGTCATATCCATGGCAATCGCGTTTCTCAACGTGCTGAAGCTGGCGTCGTGCTGAACTGGTACGTTGGGCCCGCGGAGTTGGTAGTGTGGGGGTTGCTTGGAGAAAACCCCCCGGTGGTCCATCGATGAGATGACCTCGGTTGGGCTGGCTGGTCTCGTTGTCCCGAGATTAGGTAACCTCGTGACTGTCGCCTGGCATCCATCTTCTCTGCCCGGGTACATTGACCCGAGTGAAAGAGTCTGGATACGGCTCAAACACACCATCATACCGTTGATATGCCGCCGTCTCAACCGCAGAGCTCCGTTGATCGTGCTTTGACTCGGTTACAGCGGAACCGTTAGAGTGCAACAGGACTGGGGTATTACCGAGTGTCAACGCCAGATCTCCCGAGTCGCACTTACACCAGCTCGTCGGCACGTAAAGAAATTGACCGATGATAGCGCAAGATCAAAGCGTTCGGTGTCTATTGACGCTAAATGTCTGTATAACCTTCTTCTTATCAACCGATCTTTTCCGCCACGCCAACCAAAAACTCATGCATAGGTAACTAGCCCTTGCTGTAAAACGAAGTGAGGGTGAAATGTGCGTCGAACGGAAGACAAGACAAGCTGGCTGGAGCGCTTCTTCTGTTGGTGTGTATTTTGCCATTCAGAAACGCTAGGGACGTAGGTACATGCACAGTTGGACACTCAAACAGGTGTCCAACTCTGCTGAGCGAGAATGCATATCCGTTGGCAGGTCTGCATATCAAAACTTCACGGCACCTCTTGTCTAGGTGGCCAGGATATTAGGCTAGGTACCTAGCTACATATACTCATCTATCGTTGCTGTGACAGCAAGCCCAGGTTTGTTGTCTCCCTGTGCGATTCATGAAATCCCAGCGTAGCACAGGCTGGGTAGGTAGTGTTCCATGTCATGTCATTAGGATCTAAACACTATGTACTCGAGTAAGTTTTAGATAAAGGCATCGCTATGCCGATTCATCCCCCGGTTGGTTCCGCCCATGATGATCCAAGCCTCGCATGTGCACCAAGCTGGCCTCGTCGTCGTCGTACTGCACTGCGAACGTTTGCTGACGCATGATTCCTGAGGGTTTCACCGGGACAGTGTCCACGTTGCTGCTCGGGTGTATGTCCCCGTTCTTTGACCTGGTGGACGACTCCCCCAGAGGCCGGCTTCGATTGCTCCGCACCTTGCCCGAACCCATGGGACCCCCGCTGGAGTAGTAGTATGCGTTTCCGTTCCTGGTGCTGCCTCCCAGAACGGGAAATAGCCGGACCAGCAGTAGGCGCAGGGTTGGCATGCACGTGCACATGATGCCGACGCAAATCTCGACAGTGGACCAGAGCGAAACTGGAAAATTATCCCAGGTCGCATTGGTTGACTGCCCAAAGGTAACAAGGGCCTGAAGGCGAATAATGGACACCACGGTGACGCTGGCAGACGCAAGCGAGGTCGGTTGTTAGCTGAAGGCCATCAACGAGGAGAAATCAGCGGATTGGGAACCCGCTGATTGGGAACTTACAAAGTTCCGACACAGAACATGAGCCCCACGCCGATCTTCTTCTTCCAGTGAAGCTTCAGCTCCTTGAGCTGAAGCAGCGGAATCGCCAACATCCAGATATCGAGCGCAATGCTGATGCCGGCGTTTGCCCATGCGATTGCGTTGCTGTCCAGGCATTTACCCTCGTGCTCTCCGTCCCAGTGGGTCCAGAAGTAGCTGACCGGCGAACACTGAAAGATGGCGAGGAAGAAGAAGATGACGCCAAAGACGGCGTCAAAGATGACGGTTCCCCAGAGGACGCGACGCACCGCCTGGCTCGGGAAGATGCGCAGGTAGAACAGGAGCAAGCAGAGCTTGATCAGCGCAACCTGGATGAAGTAGAGGATGGCCATTATGTAGAAATAATGGAGAAAGTCGGTAATATTGTTCGGCGTGAGGGTCCAGATGTCTCGGCCAACGCCGTTGGGCGCCAAGCCGTAATGTGTGATCACAACACTCGGCAGGCCGACCAACACGAGCACCAGGACGAGGTAGTCATCCGCCGATAAGCTGCGCGTGGCAATGATTTTGAAGCCCAGCCGCAACACGACAATGCTGGATGATATCACGAACAGGACGATTGAGGTGGTGTCGTAGGTTGCTCCGCGATCTCGCACAGGTACGCCGCACAGTGTGTCAGTCATGTTCTTCGCCACTAGAGCAAAGGTTGTGAATATCAGCACCTTGATGATGATTTGCCCGATGATATCAGAGGCAATCAAACGCAGGCGCGGAGTACGCCGAACGGTCCAACCTCGCCCTCGCCCATACAGCGCCTCCCGATGGGGAGTATCACATACCAAGTGTCTCTTTAATGGTGCAGTGAGCCGTTACACAAAGCGTCAGCTGTTCTTGAAGCGTTGAATTGGTGCACATGCACTCCGGCGTCGGGGTCTCCGCGCAAGCAGAGTGTTTGATGCCATCCTGAAGACAGGCAAGCTAAGTCCATGGATAACCAGCACGTCAGTCTCTCCTGAGCCCCTGAGCACCGTCTCAAAAAAACTTCGACATACCGCGCAATTGGGGATGGCTTGGGGCGCCGCAGCCGAGTCCTGAGCAGTTACATACGGCACCGCCGCCGCCAAAAGCGCGACGGCGAACCCAAACGAGGCTCTCATGCCAGGCGGACAGGGGCGCTGGTTGGCGAACAGCGGCGACGGAGGCGTTTTCCGTAGACGTCAAGATCGAGTTCGAAGTCCTGGTGGCTGGATATGGCTGACTGAAAGCAGGAAGAGGCGTGGGAGGACCGCGTTCTTTACAGTCTGGCCCGACCGGCTTTCCGCTCAGTCCGGCAGTGATGGAGGAGGGACCAGCGCAGTGGCGACGGTTCGGCAAATAACGTCGCATCATCGAAGCGAGCAGGTGCTTGTGGAGAACTGACGGCAAGCTTCAGGGCGACTCCCAGCAAGCACGTTGCTACCAGCTTTCCGGGAGCCCGTCCGCCCGTGCGGTCGGTCGGTGACCCTAGTAGATCGCCTGGACACGGAAGCACAACACAATACGAGTTAGGTTCGAAGGTGACACAGTCCCCAGGCGACTAACAGAATATGGCTCTTGCTCCGTGCTCGTGCAGCCGGTCCTCTCCTCACTCACCATCCAAAACGGGAATCTGTGGCTGCACTGCAAAGTGCGCAGGCACTCCGTACAACATTGCTGATTCACCGACAACGGATAAGAAAAACTGGAAGCATCGGTGGGGACAACGCCTGACAAAGGCATTTCAAGCCCTACAGTACTGACAGCACGTGGGGCCGCTTCGCAAGGTGTATCCCTGCGTAGCCGAAGGCATCACTTGCCGGACGCCAGCGGCAAGCAACGAGATCGGCTCGCTACCCCAATTTCGAGCGCGTGATGTGCCGAAGCGATCCTCCAGGCTAGTTGGCGATCTTTGTCGCTGTGTTGCCGATCCGCCGATGACTATCACCAACAGACCAGCTCGAGACCTGTACTTGTATGGCTGTCGTGTGCACAGGCCGCCGCAGCACGCAGCTACCGACAGGGCAAGCCTGGCAAACGCCACAGCTAACGCGGGTGCTGGACATCAGACGGATTGTGCGATGCACGCACAGATCGCTTGTGGTCATATCCGGGTTCTTCTTCCGGTGTCAGCCAGACTCGAAGAAGCCCAGACCATACTAGTAGTTGGTCTCCATGCCGGACACTAGTTCGGCACACTACCGGAAATGGAGTTGCAGTTCCTGGTTAATCTCCCCGTGCCTGCATGTATTTTGTTGGCAACTTCCAGTTGTGTACCCCACATGCTAACCAGGGGCCAGACACCTCCATCTGTTCCCCGATTGATGAGATGAGCCCTTGTGCCCACATTGATGACGGTGAAGATAAGCTGGGCGGCATTGTGGCGACTCGCTGACGCTGATCAGGAACTCAGGGGCTCGGACAGTTCGTGCACTTGCACCTTATCAACCTCCGCTTAATGCTCTACAAGTATAACCTACTTTGAGGTCTGCATTCAACGCCTGCCACCTACGTTTCTCGCACAGCTGCAAACTTAGTTGCGAGTCCAGCACACTGTCCGGGGCGGGAGATCAACCCGTTCTTGGGGCACAGCGTAACGTGGAGCGTGCGAGGGAAGTCGGCCCCGTTACGGCGGATATGTAGCCCATTTCGTGGCCATCTCCGAGCCGGAGGTCGCGACCGAGCCGAGGCCCCTTAAACACACTCAACAGGGGTCACAACGAATGCATCCCAACCTGTAGTCGCTATAAGAGATCTCATAATCTGGTGTTCTAGACGATTGTAACCACGGGCCATTTCTTCGTCCTGCCACTCCGGGTCTTGTGCTGGTGTTATCTCTTCGCCCAGAGCATCCGACTCCACGGCTCGCATCCACAGCTTCGCCCTCTTCTGTCTTCCAGATGAAGACCGCTTCTGGAGTCGCCGCCGTGCTCGCCGGCCTTGCCGGTGTCGCGGCAGCCGCACCGATGCAATGCCGTGCTCTCCCCGGAGATGCCAACTGGCCCGACAGAGCGTCATGGGCCAAGTTGAACAACACAGTTCACGGGCGCCTCGTCGCCACGGTGCCTATTGGCCATGTCTGCCATGACCCGACCTACGACGAGGCCGCATGTGCTGCCTTGCAGCAAGCCTGGACCGAGCCGGTGACGCAGTGAGTTCGACGGTCTCGTGCACCCGTGGTCTGGCCCTGCAACGTTGCTGATGGTATGTTCGCAGCCTCAACTCGTCCTCGTCCATCATGGAGGCGTTTTTTGCCAACCAGAGCTGCGACCCGTTTACACCGCAATCGAAACCTTGCCAGTTGGGCAACTACGTCAGCTACGCAGTCAACGTTTCTTGCGCTGCCGATGTCCAAGCCGCCCTGTCCTTTGCCAAGACGAACAACATCCGGGTTGTTGTGCGCAACACGGGCCATGAGTAAGTGAATCACCTCCCTCTTGTCTATCACGTCGGCGTCGACGGTACCAGCTTGAGCCGCTTTCCCTCACTTTGCTTCTGGATCTTTGTCATCTTCGGTGCTGGTGGCCGTCGCTTCCACTTAAGGCTACGGGGCAATCGGATCTTGGCAGCAGGGGCGGGCTGGATCCTTGTCCTTAAAGCCCTATTCGGCTTCAGGAGAATGGAACGCGGACGCGTCGCTTCGCTCTCTCTCTGTTTCAACCTATGTCGCTTACACGCGGATGTTTAGCTTCTTTGGGCGATCCACCGGTGCCGGTGCCCTGGCCATCTGGACACACTATCTTGATAGCACCGACTTTATCCCGTGGTCTGACGCTTACTTCAACGGCACCGCCATGAGGCTTGGCGCCGGCGTCATGGGCTACCAGGCCGCTCAGGCTGCCGACGCCGCCGGTGTCGTCGCCGTGACTGGCGAGTGCCCCACGGTCGGTTTGGCCGGCTTCACCATGGGCGCCGGGCATTCGGCTTTGAGCACCAGCTTTGGCATGGGCGCGGACCAGGTCCTCGAGTACGAGGTAGTGACCGCCGACGGCCGGCTCGTGAAGGCCTCGCCGGCGCAGAACAGCGATCTGTTCTGGGCCCTGTCGGGCGGCGGACCCGGCACTTACGGCGTCGTCGTGAGCATGACGGTCAAGACGTACCCTGGTGCTAAGGTTGGCGGCGCCATCCTGCAGCTGTCGGCAGCCTACACGACGCCGGAGAAGTTCAATCAGGCCTTTGCCGCGCTGCATGCGATGCTCCCCAACATGACAGATCTTGGCGCCGACGTGATTTACACGGCGACCAGCGACTTGCTCCAGCTGAGCCCCGTGACCGTCTACAACAGCACGGGCGACTACGTCAACCAGACCGTCCTCGCGCCGTTCACAGCCAAACTGGCCGAGCTGGGCATTCCCTTTATGGTGCGATACAGCACACTGTCCTATCTCGACCACTACAACACCTACATGGGGCCGTTGCCGAACGGCAACTTCGCCGTCGACGCCTACCAGTTCGGCTCCCGGCTCATCCCCCGCTCCGTGCTGCTGAACAACAACGACGCGCTTCAGAGCGTGCTGCAGAACCTGACCAGCCATGGCGTGATCCTGGCGGCCAGCTCGGCGGACTACAGCGCACCCGCTGGTTCCGCCCCGAACGCAGTGCTTCCGCAGTGGCGCCAGACGACCATCCAACTGCAGCTCATTACGCGCTGGAACTCGAGCGCGGACGCCTGGCCGGCCATGCTGGACGATCAGAAGCGCATCACGAATGAGTACGTGCCCCAGATCGAAGCCGTTACGCCCGGCAGCGGCACCTATGTCAACGAGGCCGACTTCAACCAACCCAACTGGAAGGACGCCTTCTTCGGCACCAACTACCAAAAGCTGCTGAGCATCAAGAACAAGTGGGACCCTAACGGAATGTTTTACATCCTTAAGGGGGTTGGCAGCGACGCATGGACTGTTGATGCGGCCGGCAGGTTGTGCCGCAGTTGACTACATGCTCATTAACAGCCTGGTGAGGGCGAGAGCAAGGTGCGCCCATTGATAGCCGCACCATAGGTTTCATGAACATCTATTCAATAATGATAATTTGCCTACCCCGTCCCAAATGACCATGCTAGTGCACTTTGTGCCGACAGACCTTGTGACAACACTAATGTGTGGAGGGAGCGATTCCGTTGGGTCGAGACTCTCAAAGCCGCAGAGGGCGGGGCGTTTGTTGGTGACAAACTCCGACTTCAAGTGATTGGCAACCTCAAACCCAGGCTTAACCTAACACCAGGCCTCTAGTGTGGCAATGTTCGATGACCGGAGTCCGGAAATAACTCTTGCTGAAACTGGGCCTCCAAACCTGTGCACTAGCATTGCTTTCATATCGTTAAGTGACAGTGACGGGCCTTTGATGCAGCTATCGCACACACATCTTCCAGATACGGTTGGGTCGGTCTCCACGCATTACCCGGTTACTACAAAAGTTATTGCCTCCTTGCAGTCTCGGGACCGTCCATCTGGCATACAGGTCGATTCAGTGATCATAGAACACCAAGCTCCGCACCTCGATGCTCTCGCGTGGCTCCTTGTCCTCCTCCGCTGGGTCGACAAACGCCGAGTGGGGAATGCGGCGAGCGATTCCTGGCGTAGTGACCGAGTCGTAACACTTGATGAGCGTCACCTCATCGGGACGCTGCGCGTACTTGAAATACCAACGGTGAGCCGGGCTTGGTTTGACGACGAAAGTCTCGCCGTTTCGATGAGGATAAATCAGAGCAGCTCCGAGGAGATCAGACTCTGCGACCGAGTGGGCATCGGCGACGGCGAGAGGATCTTTCAGGATGGTTTTGATAGGCCGCCAGACCTGAAAGGGAAAATGTCAGCACATCCTAGGTGCCTAACTAGAAGCTCTTTTGGGGGGTCATGGTGCTGCTACAAACGTTGATGATTTGGAAACGCTTCTGCAGCAGCTTGTCGGCTTCGTCTGGGAGATGGTGCCGCACTCTGTCCACCGAGGCAGTATACGACTGATCAATGTGCACACTTCGCACCGGTCCACGGAAGTCGGTATCAGGAGCGTTCGGATCCTTTTGGCGGCGGATCGTGTGATCAAAAATCAGGACGCGTGTGGCACCGGTTCTACCCGTCTGTTGTCAGCCTTGGTCTTTTAGATTCGCTTCTTGCAGCGAGCAAACGTGAAGCCAAAACAGGGCTGGTTGTATCCGTCAACTTACACGTTCTTCAACAACCCTTCCGTCTCCAAATAGTAGTCGCTCTTAATCTGCTCATCGTCCAAGAATTCCTTCTCCTTGCTCGCGTGCCTGACAACTTGGAAGCCGTGACTATCCAGCGAATACTTGTCTTCATTGCCGCTGATGTCGGTGACTTCGACTTCCACGCTTACCGTCGGCCTCAGTCCTTTCTGTTGGTCGAACGGTTTGCTGTCAAGAACCACAAAGGTAAGCTTATGTTCCGCTGGCTGTTCCGCTGGCGTGCAGCCGAATGTACGCTGCCAGTTGCCAAACACAAGAGCTTATATACCCAACGTAGAAAGGGGCAGGTGGAGTTCCATCTTCGGGATCTTTGTAGTAATTTAAAGCCGTGCGGACGTTGTGGCGAGCCGGCTTTGCTTCTCGAACCGAGGGCGGGACAGCAGCATTGTGGTGAGCAAAATGAGCTGGGTCGACAACATCTGCAGCAGCCATGGCTGAGTAGGTAGTGCTGACGTTTTCGTATTAAAAGGGCGCACACGGTCGTGTGAATCTTGCCACAATATGTCTCTTCTACCACTACGCACTCAACGCGGCCTCGTGGGCGGCGATGGGTGTCTTATAGCCCTTGGCTTGACTCACGCCTCGCATTGCAGCTCATTAGTCACTCCACCGGTGCGCAGCGTGTGTCATTGCGCGATGGCTTCCTGCGGAAAGTTGGGGTCACATTGCTTGCAAGCAGCAGTCACGCCATCGGTGACGCCAACTTTCGGCCCAATTGCCGTCCGAAGGCCTCGTGGGATCATCACTTGCTTAGGAATCTGCGTCCAGATTTGTCCTATGAGCTCACGATACCAAGTCATGTATTCTCTGAATGATTAGAAATGCCTTCTGCCTGTGGTGCCTGAGCCTGATTGCGGCATGCTTGACGGATTTGACTCAGCCAAACGATACGTTGATCAGTGGCTTGACTCGTGGCCCGACAATTCCGATCGATCCGTCACGGGTTGTGTCCCAGTTGAGTCCCTAACTAAGCTAGGGAGAAGGTTGACGTGGCAATTGAACCAAATACAGCAACAACGAGGGCGCCACGATGAAGTCTCGGGGAAGTTTCGGTGTTTCTACCTCGCTTTAGCTATCACTCTCCCGAGGAACCCGAACCAGCTTTGTAATGGTTGTCCCTTCCTTCAGCACGCCAACCTCCTCCTCAAGTGCGTAGTTCCCAAGCCAGGGCAATATGATTGCCAAGATTGCCCAGTACAGAACACCAAATAGAAGCCTGCAGCGGAGCGGGTTAGCCTGCGTCAAGGTAACGCTGATGCTCTCACAAGACGGCAGTGAAGCAAAGGACGTACACTGAGATGCCCACCAGAGCATAGCTGACCCGGGAAAGATGCATCTTCCAGTTTTCGTCGTTGCTGGGAACGAAAGGGGCGCACAAAAGGGCGCAGGACAGCAAGACCATGAACCACACGGCGGGTAGGAATGCCCGATACGGTCGTTTGAGGTCGGGACGGCTTCGTCGCAGCCAAAGCAAGCCCACTGAAGTGGCGAGTGAGAAGATCTGACCTGGATAACCTTCCACTTCGAGAATGAAGGAATAAATGTCCTTGTATGGGATGCAGATGACGATGAGAGAGGGAATGTAGTGCACAACTAGGCCACCCAATGGCGCTCCGAAGGGTTGTGAGGAGGAGAGCACCTCGCCAAACGGCAAAAGGCCTTGGCGAGCAATCTCTTGGTTCAAGCGGGCCTAGCGTGCAGCAGGTTGTAAGCAGGGCCCCTGGAGATGCCAGAATTGCAAAGCGGACGTACCAAGGCAAAGGTGACAACCATCACATTCCCTGCAGCCGAAACCGCGACAGCTAGCGAAAGTAGGACCCTGCCAATGGTTGGGCCGAAGACCCTTTCGAAGAATAGGGCACCAATCAACTCGCCGCTCTCCTTGATGGTCTCGAGCGGAACAACGAGAAAATATGCCAGGTTGATGAGCAGGTAGAGCAAGCACGCCGTGGCGAGCGCTGTAGGGGCCGCAGATCGCAGGGTCCGCACCGGATCGCGCACCTCGTTCAGGACGGTGTTGACGTTTTGTAGGCCGGCATACGAGTAGAAGACCTTGAACAAGGCGGTGCTGATAACTCCCCAGTTCCATACAGAGCCTTCCCACAAACCGTCCCATGTCGATGGAAACCGGTAGGCGTCAAGCCGTTCTGCCTCGCCTGGTCTGTACCCCGTGATCACGACCGCCCCGGACGCCAGAGTCATGACCACAACCAACCCGATTTTGATCCAGCCAAGAACGTTCTGCGCCATGATGCCTGTCCGCAAAAAGCGGCCGTGGAGCACGGTGATGCTTGTCATGAGGCTGACCGCGAGAAGCCTGACATGAACCGGATTGTCGGCTGGCGCTCTGCCCAGGGCGAACAGAAGGTATTCGCCAAACACAATACAGTTACTGGCTGTGAATCCCAGCAGGATCGCGTGTACGGCGACAAGAGTCGAGGCGAGGAAACGCGGACGACGGTATGTGAACTCGAGGTAGACCTTGTGTCCTTGAAAGCCAATAGGGTTGTTGTCAGCTTGGCGGTTCCACGAGAGAGCGCCAACGGTAGGACCAGGGGGGGTATCAAATGGTCCTAACTAACCGCCGGACCGCGGCAGCATGCAGCCATACTCGAGTGACGCGACCAGCCCGCACCAGCTGATGAGTGCGCCGGCAAGCCACAATAGAAGACTCAGGCCAATACTGCCGACTGAGCTGACGATAGCGCCTGGCGTTGCGAAGATGCCACTCCCAATGACGCGGGAGATGATGAGGATGTAAGCGCTGCTCCAGCCTAAATTGCGACCCAAAACTGCCGTCTCCGGCACAACGTCGTCCTCTACAGAGCGATGTACATAGTCGACGCTTCCGATCCCGGTGTCAGCAGCGACAGGGCTTGGCTTCGCAGCACGGCGGTAGCTTGAAGACGAGGACTCTTGGAAGTTCCGGTTGTCGTACAATAGGGGGGTTTCGGCGTCCGGTTCAGCAAAGTCCATGGCTGTAGAGCTGGCGCTCAGAAACGCAAGGGCGGCCGCGTTGAGAGAGATGTGCAGTTTGGGGTATGCCACATGGGAGATGAGGAGGGAAGTTGATGCTGCTATCCCACTGCTGAGGCGGGAGGGCATGTAAGCCGACTCCCGCTGTTGATTTAGGTATCTACCTGTCACTGTCGGCCGCCGGGAAGAGTATTCAGGATGGATTTGTCAGGTGATTGGGTGTCTGGATGTTTCGAGGGTACTGGGACGAGCGGCGCAGGACGCGCGTATAAGACGCGAAATGGCGTGATTTGGCTCCCCTGTGCCATACGCACGTCCGGTGACGCAAACGCCGCCAACCGGCATGTCCAGTCTCGAGGCCCCTGGTGGTCATCCGCACAACAACTCTCCGCATCAAGCAGATGGAAGGCCCGGCCTCCATCCTCAAGGCTACTCCGTACCTTTATACGGTCCGCTCCTATTTTCTCACTCTTCATCAGTACCCGGCAACGGGAACAGTGAAGAGATATAGGCCGTCTGTTATGCCCAGGCTGGTTGCCGTCTCGGTAACCTGCTTTTGGGGTAAGGCTTGCAGATGCCGCGGTTTAGCTCTGTTTGCTCGTGTGCCGTGAAATCCAGTGCGTCGAGTGTCTTCTCGTCACCGTCTCCTTCCATGTCGTCGCTGTCATCGGCGCAATCGAGTTCATCTTCCCGAGCACTCTCAGCGCTTGTGCTGTAATCTTCACTTTCAATCCCCTTACTCATTATGTTTTGCCCTTCGTCGCTAGAGTCGGAATCTGAATCTTCGCTAGCGGAGCTGGCGAGTTCCGAGGCTCCGTCCTGATTTCCGCTCTCGGAGTCTTCGCCAACCATGGCCAACTCATCAGCAAGAGACAG
The DNA here is from genome assembly GCA_023628555.1 of Chaetomiaceae sp. R4402. Lineage (NCBI taxonomy): Eukaryota > Fungi > Ascomycota > Sordariomycetes > Sordariales > Chaetomiaceae > Chaetomiaceae sp. R4402. The sequence goes on from JAMAKO010000124.1 coordinate 19,496, forward strand.
GCGTCTTCTCAGTGACCGCCGTCGGTCGTTTGTCCGCTCATCTGGGGACCGCTTAGCATGATGCACACACGTCACCTTGAAGAACCATCTATCAACAGGATGCGGCGCGCGGTATTTACCTTCCGGTCTGATACCTTGAATCGTATTTCTTCGACTCAACGGCCGCCTCGCAACACACGCACTGTCGGTCGTTGTGGTATCCCGCACCGCCAGGGGTTGTTGATCAGAGGGCCGTGTTTGATGGAACCACACAGAATGATGCGGTTTGGAACCCGTCGCCATGGTCTGATTCATGATCGGCAACTGGTACTGTCGCTCCACCGGCAGGGCCAAGAGGAGACTGTCTTGGGTTTCCAGCGAGCCCAACTCTTGCCGCTGCAGCTCTAAGGCACGAACCATCAGGCGATTGTAACCCTCGTAGAAATGCTTCTGGAGGACGTCAAAATCTGTTGCACATTAGCAGGTAACAAAGTAGCGACTGGCCGGCTATTCTGGCACCAGCCGGGAAGAGGTCCCGGACTTACCGCCTCCCTGTAACCGGTTAACCTCCTTGACAACTTTGAGCTGGCCCTCGGCGAATTCGAGTGACTCAACAGCCACATGGATCGCTGTTTGAACGCGCATCTCGGCTTGCAAAGACCTCATGAGGTGCGTCATTGTCCCACTGCTGACATCGGCTTCATGTTTGCTATGATGCCGCCGAGCTGGGTCGTCTTCGTGCAGCACGGGAAGCGCTCCGGTTTTTGCGCCGGCGAACGAGCTGGGAGGCTGGTCTTTCGGTCTCGTTCCAGGGACCAATTGTCCACCTCCTGCGGTGAGCGGTCGAGTCGGCTCTAATGCCGGCTGGCAGCTCGTCCCCGGCATTGCTCGCGACCGGTCTGTCCGCTTTGGTGAATTTGCAACCGGCGATGCGGGTGGGCGATTCATCCGCCCACACGAAGACAAAGTCTTCTGTAGAGAAGCGAGAAGGTGATTGAGTGTTGGACATATGACCTCGGCCAGCCGTTCCTGTGACTTCTCCTGTGGCAGGAGCTCTTGAAGCATGCCGAGGGCAAGGTGAAGACTCGAGCTCATGGTGAGAACTGCGCCAACCAACACCTCCTTATCGGCATCTTTGAGCGGCCGGGGCAACGAGTTAAGCTTCTCGACGGCCAGGACAGGGCTGCCTGCAAGATGGTCACGACGGACCGAGCGCAGGAGCCATGGCCCGAGATCCGTGAACAAAGCCATTGCTTACGGATGCCGCAGGTGTGGGAATCTCCTGTGTTCCGGGAAGGATTCAAGCTCGGCGGCCAATCATCCGATGCGGTGCTTAGTACCCGTTTGTCGGTGCGTGTTGCCTGACGACTGGAGGTCCGACAACCTGAGATGTACGAGTCCCTGTGAACCACGGCCGGGAATTTTGGGACACGGCTATCTCAACCCAGGAGTCAGGGGACAACGCTTCGAGTGGCTGGAGAGAGGAGAATTCGCTTGGTCGGCGTGGGGCACCCCTGAACTAGCGGTGTACATCGATCCACACTGCTGCCACGTACGGTAACGTACCAACAGCGGTGGGCCGGAATGACGCCGAATCTTTAGGTATTTCCCTCCTAGGGGACGCCAGGAGGCATTATCAGCAGTAGCATAACCAAGTTCCAACAAGATGGCTGCTCTGATACGTGCGCGTTCCTATGTCCGTGTATAGAGACAACATTGTTGATCCTGGTCGTAATCGCGGCCGCAAGGTGGAGTTTTGCGAACGGCAGCAACCACTTCAAGAGGACTGAGAATCAGGAAGCAACAAAAAAAGGCGGCGACGTATGTCATTTCATATTGTCGTGGAATCTACCAGCGTTTTTGGTACATGTAACTTACAGAGTTGAAGCAGTTCCGGGGTGCTCAGCATTTGTGCTTCCTGCTCCCAATGCTTCCAGCTAGTGGCAGCATCCGTCCCTGAGGCTTAGGACTTGAATAGTACGGCCTGTGTGGCGTTAAGCCTCACTCCCTTCCTGCGTACCTATCAAGAGTACTCCGTACTATGTAAGTAAGCAGATTCCCGTGTCGGCTTCCGCTTTCCAACTGTTGGGTTGGACTATTGCAGCGCAGCGTGCGGGCAGGCAGACTCGGCTAGACCGTCGTCCGACAACATTTGTAGCTATTTTAGCCAAAATTTCCACCGTCTGCGGAAGAGGCACGATCTCGCTTCTGGGCCATTCACTAAAACAGAATCGCAATCGCGTGCTACTGTGGACGCGTCACCTGAGGTGAAGCAAAGAAGCATCCTCTTTCGTCTCTGGTGCTGTCAGCACTGCTGCCCTCGAGGTTGGCTCCAAAACAAGAAGCCAGTCGCATCCCACGCGGTATTAGCATCCACATGTACCGACACCAGTTCCATGTGCCATTCTTCTACCTAGCTCCTGTCATGCCGCCTACATGTAGACCGGCAATTCATGCTGTATCTCCTGGATCTGCGACGACGCGATTTCGGCCGGGGTGTTGCTTGTGCTTAGCTCCGCAAGGAACGTCTTTCCCTCCTGAAGCTGTTGGAACTGATGCTGAGCTCCCAGCTCCTTTGGTTCGCCATTCTGCCACCCAGTTGGTTGTTGATACCGTTGATAATCTGATCCAGCGGGGCCTGCCGCAGGGTGGTCCTTTCCATCCTCCCCTACGCCGTGCTTTCCCCTTCTCCAATACCACGCACAGACGACGGCAGCGACGCCAAGAAGCCCAGCCGCTACACCAACTCCAATGCCGGCAGCTGCCGCTGTGCTCAACCAGGCGCCGCCGACACCGGCAACGGACGATGGGTTCGAACTTGCCACGGAAGTGCTGGAGGTCAGGCTGACAGGAGCTGTTGGCTCAGTTGTCTCTGTACCGCGGCGAGGTCCCGTGCTCGTGGACAGCGCTGCGGTAACGGTGGGCGTGGATGACGGGCCAAACACGGTTGGCCCAGAACTGCTTTCTTGGCCAATGATGCTGAAGGACGGACTGTTGGCGCCATGACCCGGTAGCGTATCAGGGCGGAGATCAAAGTAGCACGGGGTGGCCGAGGTGAAGTTAAGGACGATGGGCATCGTGGCGTTGAAACTCATGGCTCGTCGCATGAACACTACAGGCGTCGGCCCCGTTAGCCCAGTTGCCGGCTGCTGTACTAAATTCACGCAACTAGTCGGGTCATTGAAGTACTGATCTCACCTTGGCGCCCGCCTCCGTCGCAAAAGCCATAAAGGTTCGGGGTAGGAAAGGGACTCGTGTAAGTGACGTTGATTGTGTCATTCACATGGTAGATTTGACCTGCAGTCGGGTAGATGAAAACAACCCCGTGGTTCTGGTCATCGCCCTGACTGGCAGCCGCCGATGCGACGAACAAGCCCCCGGCGAGCCAGAGCCAGAATAGCGAGACTCGTACAGTTGGTTGCTGGATCGCGACAGCCATGGCACGCGATGTCGTCACTCCAGTAGCAATGTGGTGCTGCACGCATAGATAGGTTGCAAGGCAGGTAGGTACTCGGATCGTGGTGAAGATTGGAGATGTGGCCTGCTTCTTGGGCATGTTTACTGTTTTCCGTTTTCCGTTAATACCTACTGAGAGACCCAGAAGAAGTCCAAAGCATTTAGGAGCATCAGTTGCACATGCGGCCTTGCTGACATCTGTGCCGCGAAAAGCCCCTGGAAACACCAGCGTCGGACTTGGAAGCAGCCACACCCTCCAAATCCGAGCCCTCCCACTCGCTGGGCTGCGGCACATACAATTCTTTTGCAAAACGCAAGCCAATCACGGCAGCAAACGTGCCAGCTGCGATCAAATTTGGCTGACTGGCGCTGAGCATCGCCGCAAAGAATTCTGACATTCTATCACGGCACGTCCCTGCTCCGGATGGGAAGAAACTACATATCATTGGTACTGTAGCTTGGTCAGGCACAGTACTTACCTACATGTAGGTACTGAGATATCTAGCGCCTACCTACTTACCTAGTAACCTAGGTACCTCCAGTAGGTATCTAGGTTGTGGCCAATGTACGACGTGAGTTAATTCGGGTTCCCTGGGGCGATTTGGACCTTGTACCGCGACAACCGTCCATTTGCACCTACACAGGCATTGGTCCGGTGTGTCCTCTGTCCATGTAGTTCTCTTCAAGTCACTCGTCGTACCACAATGACCATGAATTTCGGCTGTTGTGACACGGAGCCGGTGCCGTCACCTCCTTCTTGCCGCTACTGGAAACTACCTATCTAGGTAGGTACACGATGATATTGACGTACTGCTGCATCCGAAGCTGCCGACGCGACATCCCAATCACACCCCACTTGACCTCCAACCTGGTCTCGACTGCAGTCGCTGCAACCGTGATTCGGGCCTCAGCATATCACAGTGCTTGCTGCAAAGGTCCTGCCCAACTGGATGCACAGTCGGCGCCTACGATGGTTGGATCGCCCTATGAGGTTTCATCCCTGGTCCCAACCCACAAGAGTCAACGAAGCACGCACCCCTCCTCCTGGTTGATATGCTTGCATGTACGGGACGATCACAGCCGCGGCCAGTCCCCCGCTCCGCTCTCGCTTGGGCATGGATCGACCACCGCCTCCAGCAGGGCGTCGATACCTATTATTCTCTCATCTTTTCATTTTCAGGGTGAGCACACACCTACCAACCTGCCTATCCATCTGTGTGAGGAAACAAACCCCTTTTCCCGTCTCGTCGCGGCCCACGCCGACACGGCTACAACGAGCAGAGTCCGGCTCACGATGCGGTTGCTTACTCAAGCTCGAGATGCGCTAGCCGCCGATTTTACCTGGAATAGGGCGGCGCGACTTGCCGCTGCTGGAGGTCGAGCTGTGCCTGGCGCCGCGACTGACTACGTGCTGGACAAGCTTCCAGTGCTCGGCTGGCTCCCGCGCTACAAATTCCAGTGGCTTGTCAACGACCTGATTGCGGGGCTGACCCTGGGACTGATGTTGATTCCACAAGGATTGTCGTACGCGAAGATCGCGACCGTCCCAGTGCAGTACGGCCTGATGTCCAGCTGGCTTCCGTCCACCCTCTACGCGTTCATGGGAACGACGAAAGGTGAGTCACTGCATGGCGGCTTTATTCCTCTTTTTTGTTGCCCGAGCGCAATTTTCAGCTCACCACTGACAGATCTGTCCACGGGGCCGACGTCGCTCATCAGCCTCCTCACTGCCAACGTCATTGCGCAGCTTCGTGGAGAGCAGTGGTCTCCCTCGGAGATCGCGTCGGCGATTGCCATGATGATGGGCATTTACGGCCTGGTGATAGGGCTGCTGAAACTGGGATTTCTCCTCGAGCTCATCTCGCTTCCCATCCTGAGCGGCTTTATCTCCGCCGTTGCCATCACCATCGTCCTCAACCAGATGGGATCGCTTCTTGGTGAACCCAGCGTGGGCGACGGAACAGCGACACAGATACACGACATCTTCCATCAGCTGCCGCGAGCCAACGGGTACGCATGTGCGGTGGGCTTCACGGGGATCCTGCTGCTTTCTGCGCTGGAACAGGTGGGGGAACGATGGGGCAAGAAGAACAAAGTCCTGTGGTTCCTGTCCATCACCCGGGCATTCATCACGCTCGTCATCTTCACCGGGGTTGGTTACGCCGTCAACAAGCCACGAGGTAGCCCAGGCAGCTTTCTGTTTGACGTTGTCCAGGTCAAAGCCAACGGCCAGGAGAGCCCGCGTGTCCCAAGCGCCGAACTCCTCTCCAGGATCGCAGCCTCGAGCGTCGCAGTCTTCGTCGGTTCGGCCGTCGAGCACACCGCCATAGCTCGTGGATTCGGTGTGAGGAACCACTACGTAACGGACCAAAGCCAGGAGCTCACGTTCTATGGCGTGGCGAACATCGCTAACAGCTTCTTCCACGCCGTGGGCGTCGGCGGGGCCATGTCGCGGACCGCCGTGAACTCGGCTTGCAACGTCAAGTCACCTCTGTCCGGCCTGATCACCACGGCCGTTGTGCTGGTGTCCATCTTTAAACTGGTGGGCACGCTTTACTGGATCCCCAAGGCGACCCTGTCCGCCATCATCATCACCGCTGTGTGGCCACTAATTTCGCCCCCCTCGGTCTTCTACCGGTACTGGAAAACTTCCTTGGCCGACTTCGTGTCGTCGATGATCGCATTCTGGGTCTCGCTGTTTGTCTCGACTGAGGTTGGCATCGCCAGCTCGGTTGGTTTCAACGTCGTCTATGTCCTCGCACGTCAGGTCTTTGTCCGTGTCTCGGCGCTCCCGGATCTGCGGTCGGAACTGGCCATCGCCCTGGACGAAGCGCGTAGCAACCCGCCCGTAGTTCCTAGCGACACGCGGGTATTTTCTTTCAACGACTCCGTTTTCTTTCTCAACGCCTACCATGTCAAAACCGCGGTGCTCGAGACCATCCAAGCATATCACGCCCCCTCTTCCCGCAGCGCGGACGGGCCAGCAGCGGAGCGCAACTGGTCTGTAAGCGGGGAGAAGCGCCTTGACAAGCTCCGCAAGCGGGCGGGCATTAGCGACCCGCGTGCGTTGCCTCCGATCCGTCTCGTTGTCCTTGACTTTGGGAGGACCAACCACATCGACACGACGGCTTGCACGCAGCTCAGCGCATTGCTCTCCGAGGTCCGCGCATACGGCGGTTCTGACGCTCAAGTGCGCTTCGCCGGCATGTCCGAGTATGTGCAGCAGCGGTTCGAGCGTGCTGGGTGGACGATTACCTCCCGTGCCGCGGTGACAACCGAGCGGGGCGGCAAAGGCGAGACCGTTCAGGCCTTCCGCAGTATCGCTGGTGCTTTGAGTGCGCCAAGATGCCAAGAGATTGCTGGGTCTGGATTGGTACTGGTCGATGAGAAGGAAGGGGGCTCGAAGGGTGCCGGAATCGTCGAGGAACATGTGGAAAGGGCGCGGGCGTGAGCGGCATCGACCGAGACGGGACACATCATACTGTACGGGCTGCAAACGTGGAGCATGTATCTTCCGGGGTAACTGGAATTTGTAGGGCAAACAGCTTGGCCAACGTTCTGGATCTCTCCCGTGCCGCAGCCATAGCCGTTCATGTCTGCCGGGAATCGTCGAGTGACTTGCTGCGAGTGCGGTCCAGCCTCCGTGTTCAAGACTCGCAGCTCGTGCGCCAGATGAATGGTAGGGCACGCGGGGGCACTTGCAACGGAGGCTCGAGTCAGATTCGGATACTTCATTGGTACGGCTGAACGGCCGATATACAAGATGAGAGGCAGCGAAGCAGCGCACTTTGCGTGAGCCCAACAGGTTCCCAGACTTCCAACCGCGCGGATCCACCTGGGGAAACACATGCACCCCAGACGGACCGTCTCCAACGCTCATAACCGCGAACAAGTGGAAGCTTGGCCTGGGACGCGGGATTTAGCCGATATGCAGCACTCGGGCGATCCTGCTCCGGCTGAGGCGCCCATCTCGGAACGCACCGGCTGGGCGCGGAGCAGGCAGGGGTTCGATGGCGACGTCAATTTGCTCCCGGATGTGCATGCTGTCTGTGGAACTGTGTGTGTGTAAGGACCGTCCACTGTCCACCATCGGCAACGACACGCGCCTCAGTTCAGGGACCGCGAGGGCCTCCACGGACCCGCCGATATCTCCCCAGTACCAGCGATCGCCGTCTTGGCGGTCTCCAAAGGGATATCGGACCCAAGCTGGGCAAGGACAAGAGGACGTGTACAAACCTGCGGACAGGTAGGTATTGATTGCTCCCCGTGTCCGTGGCTAAATTCGGCAGGATCCCGCGTTGGCCGCTGAGCCAAGACATCATGATCACTCCCGTGCTGCAACCTCGGCGGAGCACGGTACTTTGTCACGGCGGACGACGATGGAGGCCTAGAACACATAACTGCCTCCGCACGCTCGTTCGGTTCAGTGTTCGATGCAGAGCGAAGGCCTCCCTGCCTGTGTCTTCCCCGCCGTGACCCAAGACCGTCCCCCGGCAGCCTGAAGCTCCCGCGCATATCAGACAACCCGATCGGCCAGAATCGACGGCGCTCGCCATGCGGCTTCCATTTGCCTTCTCCGCCATCGCGGTGGCCTTGGCCGCTGCTGCTGATCAGCATGCCAAGAGATCCGCCATTGGCGACTGCTTGAACGCTGCCAAGGTCCCCGTCGACGCGCAGGGCTCGAGCGACTGGAACGCCGATGTCAGCCCGTTCAACCAAAGGCTCCCCTACACGCCCGTCGCCATCGCGGCCCCCACCACCGTGGCACACATCCAGGCTGCCGTATCCTGCGCCGCCAAGGTCGGAGTCAAGGTGAATGCCAAGTCCGGCGGACATAGCTATGCTTCGTTTGGTCTCGGCGGTGAGAATGGCCATCTTGTGGTCCAGCTCGACCGTATGAACCAGGTCACATACGACAAGACATCCCAGATTGCGACGGTGCAGCCTGGGGCACGCCTCGGACACGTCGCCACGCAGCTGTACCAACAAGGACAGAGGGCCTTCAGTCATGGAACCTGCCCGGGGTACGTCTCACAGCCGCCGCTCCGTGTCCTCCCTCTCCGTGATGGTGCCTCGCTGACATCGTGACGCAAGCGTCGGCGTTGCTGGACACTCTCTGCACGGCGGCTTCGGCTTCAGCTCGCACACGCACGGTTTGGCCCTCGACTGGATGGCCGGGGCCACCATTGTGCTTGCGAACGCTACGGTGGTCAACGCTTCTGCGACCGAGAACCCAGACCTGTTCTGGGCGCTCCGCGGGTCCGGGTCTAACTTTGGTATCGTGGCATCCTTCAGGTTCAAGACCTTCGCCGCGCCCTCCGTAGTCACGACGTTCCAGGTCGACCTGCCTTGGTCCGACGCGAACTCGATCGCATCGGGCTGGGGAAAGCTTCAGGACTGGCTCAAGACCGACATGCCCAGCGAGATGAACATGCGGGTCTTTGGCAACGGGTACCAGACCCAGCTGCAGGGTCAGTATTACGGCAACTCGACTGCGCTGCAGACCGCTATCAACCCCCTCCTCAGCAAGCTGGGCACAAACCTGTCGGCCACGCAGCAATCCGGCTGGATGGATGCCTTTTCGTACTACTCATACAGCTCGTCGGTCGACATCACGCGCCCTTATAATCAGGTCAGTGTTCTTCTCCAGACGTCATGCTTGCTTGTGCGCGGCTTATATCCGGTACTGACGTATGATGCGAACCGGACAGCAAGAGAACTTCTTCTCCAAGAGCTTGGTTACCTCGGCGCTTCCCAGCAACGTGCTGCAGAATGTTGCGAACTACTGGGTCCAGAAGGCCAGGTCCAACAGCCGCGCCTGGTACATCATCATCGACATGTTTGGCGGCGCCAACTCGGCTGTCACCAAGGTCCCAGCCAACGAGACGGCGTTCGCGTACCGCGACCCCAACCAGAACCTCTTTCTGTATGAGTTTTACGACCGCGTCTACTGGGGCTCCTACCCGTCCGACGGCTTCTCGTTTCTCAACCAATGGGTTGACATCTTCACCGACGGCCTGAACAAGACGCAGTGGGGCATGTACATCAACTACGCCGACCCGACCATGAACCGGGCCACGGCGCAGGATAACTACTACAGGCAGAACCTCCCTCGACTTCAGCAGCTCAAGAAGCAGCTGGATCCTGCTGAGCTCTTCTACTACCCGCAGGCTGTTCAGCCGGCCAAGTCATCATAAGCAGCGGGGACTAACTGGAATGCTATCGAAAGTTCCCTATTTGTTTGTGGCTGTCAAACGTTGGGCATTGAAGCCGGGCATACTCGAGTACCACACTGCACACTGTGGCGGATGCATTGTAGATATCGGAGGCAGTATCGCACATAGAATTTGAATGGTCATGTTTTGCTCAAGTTAGGTAACGTATTTGATAAGCGAGTGGAACAGACAAGCGAGTGGAACACTTTTCTCCACACAACACCACTTCTATACCCAACATCGATTTTCTAAGCAACCGAATATGCCTTCTACTTTAAAGGAAGCCAGGGTTATCTTAGCCCTCGAAGCTATCGAAAACAACCCAAAATTTGGTATTCGAGCCGCAGCCAAGCTCTACGATGTACCAGCTTCAACCCTCTGCCGTCGACGCGGTGGCCAGCCTACGCGACGCGATTGTCCGGCTAACTCGCGTAAGCTTACGGATCTAGAAGAAGAGACGATAGTTCGATACGTAATTGAGCTATCTAAACGCGCATTTCCACCTAGACTGGGTGGTGTGGAAGATATGGCCAACTAGCTACTACGCGTACGCAACGCGCCCCCTGTTGGTACGCGCTGGGCATACAACTTCGTTAAACGCTAGCTAGCTCTCCGTATACGTTGGTTGCGTCGATACGACTACTAGAGGGCTAAGTGCGAAGATCCAAAGGTTATTGGGGAGTGGTTTGCCCTTGTACGGAACGTCAAGGCCAAGTATAGTATTGTGGATAACGATATCTATAACTTCGACGAGACAGGGTTTATAATAGGCATTATCTTCGTAGGTATGGTGGTTACGACCTCGGATAGCTGTAGCAAGGCGAAGCTGGCCTAGCCTGGCAACCGCGAATGGGCGATGGTAATCCAGGGCGTCAATGCCCTCGGCTGGGCTATCCCTCCGTTTATTATCTTGGCCACGCAGTACTACCTTGCTAGCTGGTATACCGAGTGCGACCTCCTAGCCGACTGGTGCATCGCAACTACTAACAATGGCTAGACTACCAATGCTGTAGGCCTAGACTAGATCAAGCACTTCGACTACTATACAGCGCCCCGAATAAAAGGCACGTACCGGCTGTTGATCCTCGACGGCTACGAGAGCCACCACTCGACCAAATTCGAGCTCCATTGCTAGAAAAACAACATCATTACGCTCTGCATGCCTCCGCATTCCTCGCACCTACTCCAGCTACTTGATGTCGGCTGCTTCGGGCCGTTGAAGAAGGCGTATAGTCGCCAGGTTGAGGACTTGATGCGCATGTATATCAACCATGTAAGCAAGCTCGAGTTCCTTTGCGGCTTCCGTGAGGCCTTCTTCGCCTCGATGATGGAGAAGAACGTCCAGGGTGGCTTTGCAGGTACTGGCCTTGTGCTGTACGATCCAGAGAGGGTGATATCCAAGCTGGATATCAAGCTTCGTACGCCAACACCCCTGAACTCGCGGGCCGGCACACCGCAACCTTGGGTCTTCCAGACACTATACAACCCTCGAGAAACGACCTCGCAGTCAACGCTCATCAAGACTCGCATTGCCAACTATCAAAACAGCTCCCCGACTTCGATGTTGGCTGCTGTAGACCAGCTTACCAAGGGTACAATGGCTGTAATGCATCGGGTGGCTATCCTTGAGTTAGAGGTCTCTTCGCTCTGCAAGGCCAACGAGGCACTAAGCAAGCGCAAGAAAGCTAAAAGAACACGTGTGCAGCTTGGAGGATCACTTACTCTGCAAGCCGCAATGGATCTACTAGGCCCAGGAGCCGTAGGTGGGGAGGGAGCGCAAGAAATGCAGCCGGATGGTGGTGGTGCAGGGGGGGTCCGTACGAGGGTTCAGTCCTGTGGTATGTGCGGCAAGCCTGGCCACAATGCCCGTACTTGCCAGGAGGTTGCAGAAGGGTCCGATTTAGCTATTTCTGATGTAATTGTAGTTGGTTAATAGTGTTGTTGTTCTGCAATGGAGGATACAGTTGAGTAGGGTAGGAAAAGTGTTCCACTCGCTTGTCTGTTCCACTCGCTTATCAAATACGTTACGGAATACACATGGACAGATTGCGAGTCTCTAATTGGCGACTGCAGAGCAAATTTTGTTAAAACAGTGGAGAGCATCCAATACCTTAAGGTGCCGGACAAATCCCACACCAAGCCCACCTTTACAGACTCATGTTCTGTGTCGAACCGCGGCACCTCAGACAGCCATGACATGATTTTATGAAGGACTCGTGTTGATTTGAAACCAAACATGGACGTCGACAGTGATGTGGACTCAGCGTATGCTGAAAGCACTCACAGATTTTTGAGGTGGTTTCAGAGCCTGTCCGGGGCAACGTTCCATCCCGACATCGCCATCGAAGACCTCAGAGGACGAGGTGCTGGCCGCGGCATTGGTGAGCCAAGCCCTGAACTCGGCAGCACTTTCATCTTGATTTTCCGCAATTTTCCAGGTCCCTACCTAGCTAACCGATGCATCACGCACAGTCGCCAGGACAGACATCCCGCACGACACAGTGCTCTTCACCATCCCCCGCAGCGCCATAATCTGCACGGCGACCTCCGAGCTCCCGGGCAAGATCCCGGAGGTTTTCGATCTCGATAAAGATGACATCGACCAATCCGACTCGGGAGACGACACTGCTGACCACACGTTGTCGCAGGACTCGTGGACCCTACTGATTTTGGTCATGATCTACGAGCACCTCCGGGGCAGTTCATCCCCCTGGAGACCGTATCTGGACGTGTTGCCGGCGAACTTTGACACGCCCATGTTCTGGGCACCCATGGAGCTTTCAGAGTTGCAAGCCAGCGCACTGACTGGCAAGGTTGGACGGGCGGAGGCAGACTTGATGATCCAATCCAAGGTCCTCTCGGTGATACGAGCCCATGAACAGATCTTCTTCCCCGGTGGCAGCCCGCGGCTCAACGACGCCCAGCTGCTCGAGCTGGCACACCGCATGGGGAGCACTATCATGGCGTATGCCTTCGATCTCGAGAAGGATGACGAGAATGACGAAGCCGACGAGGACGAGGAGTGGGTCGAGGATAAAGAAGGCAGGACGATGTTGGGTATGGTTCCCATGGCCGACATCCTCAACGCCGATGCCGAGTTCAACGCACACATCAACCACGGAGACGACGCTCTCACTGCCACCGCGTTACGGCCCATCAAGGCGGGGGAGGAGATCCTGAACTACTACGGCCCGCTGCCCAACGGCGAGCTGCTGCGCCGTTACGGCTATGTGACGCTTCAACACAGCCGCTACGACGTGGTGGAGCTGCCTTGGGAGCTCGTCATGGCCGAGTTGCAGAGCCATGTGTGGACCTCCTTGTCCGCTGCGGACTGGAAGAAGATTAGAGAACTCGTCCAGGAGGACGACGAGTTCGAGGAGAGCTTCGTCTTGGAACGCTACAGCGAAGACCCTGAGCCGACGGGACAGCTAAGCAGCAAAGCTGTGTTCCGTGGCTTGCCGGACGAGCTCGCCGAGCAGTTCAAAGCGTGCCTCAAGGCTGCCACGAAGGTGGGCAACGCCGAGTTGGTGGCCCAGGCCCTGTCGGACAAGGAGATGCGCAAGGGGCTGTACTTGCAAACCATTTTTGCCGCCCTCCGAACCCGTGAGAAGCAATACCCCACATCGCTCGAGCAGGACGAACAGCTTCTCGACGGCACGAGCCTGGCCGGGAGACAGAGAATGGCGGTGTGGGTCCGGAGGGGCGAGAAGCAGCTCCTGCGGGAGGCCCAGTCGTGGGCCCGGAAAGAGCTGGATGAGCTGGAGCACAATGCATCGGGGAGGAGGCACGGCGGGGATGCTCCAGCAGCGAAGAGACGGCGGGTATAAAACACACGAGGGTCCGCCTGTTTGCCGACTCTCAACGAATCGATGGTGAAGGACGTCTGCAGCGGCTCTGAGCACACCTAATCAATGGTGTTCTTGTAATTCGTAACACGTGTATCTCGTGTTCAAGTTGCTAGGGGTATACTCTAGGGCCGCAGGCCCATGCCCATACCAGGTACCTAGGTACTATGCAAAGTGACCCAAGTGAAAGGGGGGGTGACAACCCAAGGATCGCCCTATCCAGAGGGGCCAGCGCAATAGGATCGCCGATCAAGGACGTGATCATGACTCGTACGGTGCAGCGTGTGTCAACACTTACCGGGGGCCATCGTTTTCGGCGTCCTTCCTCTTCTTGCGCACCAAGTCAGCGCCTAACACATTTACCTGCAATGGTGAAGCCGATGAGGCGATGCCAGCTCCATCCGCAACCTTTGGTGCCGGGTCACCCTCGGAGGCTCGTGTCACGTTGCTTCTTCTGATCAGTCCGGTCAGGTTGGTGACGGGACCACTGGCAGACAGGTTGCGAACAGCTCCGTTGGACGGCGGCACTTCGGCGGCAGATGCCCTCCCTAAGACCTCCCAGTCGGTGCCGACGCTCATGCCAACCTCACTCAGCCACCGCCGGGAGCTGCCGCTAGCTTTGTCGAGCGTTGAAAAGTCCAGGTGTAGCAGCAACTCGACGATACGTTTGTACTCGGCCTCACCCACAATTTTATCCCCACGTCCCTCGCGTGGCCAATGATAGTACGCGGTCGTGGTAGGGCGGTTGCTCAGGTAGTTGCGAGCATGCGTCTTGATCCTGGGCGCGCGCGGGATGATTCGCCCGGTCAGCCTCTTCTTCGCTTCCTTGCTGGGACCTTTGGGACGCGGCGAGGGCCCTGGGTTAGAGGCGGATGCGGAAGGGGCTTTGAGTGGACTTGATTGTGGGGTGCGCGAAGCGATGTCGACACGCCGGCGAGGCGGTGTTGTTGGCACTGGCAGAGCCAAGGATGAGTCGAAAGAAGCGTTGGGTGTCGCGAGTCCGGGTGGGGGTGGCGGCGCGGCGCCCGAAGAAGTATCCCATGGCCTTTCGTGCATCGCAGGATCAAAAACCAGCCAGACGAAGCCGGTCAGGCGCCCGCTCGAGCACTCTTGGCGGAATGCCATCATATCCCAGAACTGCCTCAAGGACTTGACGCTCCTCCACACTCCAACGCCCTCTTTCCGCTTTGAAACCTCCTCGTCAAGCTCGTCGCGAAACCGCGACTTGGGGTCGTCCGGATAGCCTGGGATGAGGCACCGCGGCGGGACCCAGTCGAGGTCGCGCATGTAGTGTGAGATCCGCTCGAGAGGATGACCAATCGTCCACTTCGCCGCGCTCGCGGGTGTCTGCGGAAGAAATGCGCGCATTTCTGACTCCTCCAATCCGGGTATGAGCAGGTAACCCTGCGTGGCGCCCCACGATCGGTTGCTCAAACCCTCGATGAGCGGGTTGAGGACCCTGCACCACCACCGAACAAGGCCCCAGTCGCTGAGAACATGTTTGCCGCTGTTGCGGACGCTGCCGGGAAACAGATATTGTGCCTGCGCGCGAGCAAACAGGTTCACGACGGACTGGATGTGCCTGCGCTGGCGGTGGTCGAGGAGGTAGGCGAGGAAGGCGGCGCAGACCTGGCGAATCGGCGATGGCGACCCCGGCGGGAGGTTGAGCAGACGGAGATAGCCGGTCGAATCGGCCTTGGACACGAAGAGGGTGGTCTGGTATGCGGTGGTGAAGATGAAAACCTCGATGGCAAAGACCAGCGTCTGTGTTCTCGCCGCCCGCTCCTTGCCCTGGTCGGCGCCGGGCGAGGCGCGTTTCACGGACACGGCGACATTCGCGTCGTCGGCGCGGACCGAGAGGGCAAGGAAGTGGCTCTCCCTGTATGTCTTGTCTGGTCGGTGGCCTGGTGGGGCGGCGCAGAGGGGTTCGGTGCGCGTCGGGGGGGTCGAGATATGGTGGATGCCGAACCTATGGCCGTGGGGCAGCGCCGATGCGAGCCTGTCGCGGAGGGAGTCGCGGGCCGAGGAAGAAGCAGAAGAAGCAGCAGCAGCAGCAGCGAGAGCGACAGCAGCACGGCCTGCTTCGGGAGCTGCGGCACCGCGTTTGGAGGCGGAGGGTGCGGCGGGTGGCACCGAAGACGACGACATCGTTGCCGTCCGTCGGCGCGCGACGAACAGAACCACGAGCGCAGGTTCTGTAGCCTGGTGGGTGTCAATGACGCGGAACCGCTGCGGATTCAAGTGGGCCTGGGGGTTTTCGTTTCTTTGCGGGTACCTGCACTGACTGAGCGCTGCCGAGCTGCGACTAATGACAGTCGCGAAGGCGCGCTTGTGGATTGTTAGCGCTCCTGCCAGGGTCTAGCTTCGCAGCGTAAGTTACGCATCGTCAGCTGTGTAACAGGTATCCGTGTATTTTCATGTTATCAACCCGCGCCAGGTTGCCAGCTGGCAAGCCAAGCGGAGGAAAAAATAATCCCAGCGTCGTCACCTATCAGGCATTTGGAGTGAGTATCTGCGCTCGACACACTCGGGTGTGCTCCACGATTCACACGAATCACGATCCAACCACACGCAAACCAAACCCGGGGCGATCGACTTCTACACACACGCGGCGCAATGGCGCTCAATCCCTCCCGAACAGCTCTCACCTTGAGCTGCAAGGCACTACCGCGATGCTGCGCCCCTGCGCAGTCGACCGCGCACCGGCTCGCTTCCTCCGTTCGGCACTTGTCGACGCCCTCGGCGAGGCATAACGCAGATTTCGCTGGCGCGACCGCCGACATGCAGGAGCGGCCCCGGTGGTCCTATACGCCCGAGCGCATGAAGGGCCCGGGCTTCTCCATCAACATCGTCAAGGACCCCAGCCGGACGGTATGGGAAGTCAACGAGGACCCGGCGAAGCTGGATGCCGTGTACAACCGCTTGCTGGGACCGAAAGGCGATAGGACGCTTACGGACGAGATCAAATGGCTCGCCATCACGCACAAGAGCTTTGACCAAGGGAGGAGAGGCTTCAACACGAGGCTGGCCTATTTCGGTGTGTTCCCGACTTCTACCCCGTTGCCGGAGCCGTCCTTACCCAGCGGTCTACACGAGCGAGGCGGGCTAATCAGAAATCGGACAGGGCGGTTGATCCTTGCGCTCGAGACTACGAGACATATCATGGTCACCCCGGGGGCGGCTCGAGACTCGCCGGTCCGAGACCAGTTCGGCCGAGAGCCCTTCCAGCACCACGCGCTCGCAAATGTCGACAAGCTCAGCACGAGACAGCCCCGAGATTTTGCGTCCAAGGAGAAGCTAGCGAAGCTTGCCATTGAGGTCGGCCTGCCCGGGGTGGTCAGGTGGAAGCCGAGAATGGTACGTATTGTAACCCAGACAGCTTCGCACTTTGCTCCAACCCAAAAGCCGCAAGGCTAACGCCGCGCTTAGCCCGAGAACCTCGAAGCATCCGGATTGACTGCGGTCCTCAACACGTCTCTCTTTGCGATTATTGGCGCCATCTCGTTGCAGCACGGCGCTGAAGTAGCGCAGCAGGTGGTCCGGGAGAAGATCATCAGGAGGTTAGGAGCGTGAACAGAGGCAAAAGTGTTGTGACGAGGGGTAGACGTGTATACTTCTGTACCATATACTGTGGAGGGAATAGAGAGGCTGGCCCGATTCCTTTGGTCCACGTCCCCCCGGGCGCCAACGGTCGTGCGGCGAGCCTGAATTCACCGGCAGACTCGACGGCCCCATGTGTCATCAACGCACTCTATCCGTCAGAAACTCCCACACAAACTGCCCCTCTGCCTCTATTCCGCAAAAAGTGGAAAAGATCAGGTGACCGTGCCCGGAAGATGAGGAGGCGCCGCACACAAAGAGAGGAAACCGCACGACATGTGCGGAAGTGAAAGGCCTGGCGGTCACCATCCTTCCTCGAAGGATATGTCGGCCACCTTCATGGGCCGCTGCCCGACCACCATCCAGCCGTCCCCCATGCGGAATTGCCTCCCGCGGCCGATGAGAAAACGCCGGTAGTAGTCGGTATCGGCGGCCGCCTCCTCGAGAAGGCACAGGCCGCCGGTCCAAGCGGGCGGCGGCAGGCGCTCGAGATACATGAACAGGACGAACTCGTCGAGGTCGGCGAAGACGGTGCGGGCGAAGGCCTTGAGGGTGGCGGCGCCGACCTCGTGGGCCCAGGGCGCGACGCTCATGGCCAGCCGGCGCAAGCCCTTGGCCCTGGCCGGGGCGGCGGTATGCCTGCGGCGGGGCGGCTTGTCCATCTTGCGGAGCCAATCGAGCAGCCTGGTCAGGCGCGTGTACTGGAGGTCGCCCAGCAACACGACCGTGTCCTGCTCGAGGTTCAGGTACAGGACGCGGTCGCTGTCCTGCAGCAGGTCGCCCGGCCGCTCCGACGCCTCGGTCCGGGCAGGCAGGGCGAACAGGGGCAGGGCGACTGTGTAGCACTCGAGCGCGGCGTCGCGGGCCTCGGCGTTGACGGACAGGGCCGCCGGGTTGCGGGATTGCGACTGCCACTTGGGCGTGCCGCCGTGCCGGTCGTTGTCGGCGTAGTGGGAGCGCCGCGTGTGCAGCTCGACAGTACGTGGCAGGAACGACATGCGCCTGGTGTTCCCCTGTCAACATGGTATTCGCATATCCCCATTCCCCTGCCGATCGTCCACGCGCGGGGACCCGATGCGGGTCTCCCCAACGTGCCAACCGTCCAACGAGCACTCACCATATCTTGAGCCGCAGCTCGGTCGGAAGATAGGGGAAGAAGGGGAACGTGCCGGGTGCCGGTTTCATGGGTGCTTCTGGTGCAGCTGCAGCAGGCGCGGTGTCGTCGTCCACGGCAGCAGCACTTCCAACCGGCGAGGCCAACGGCGACGGCACTGGCAGCTCGGTCACAGTCACCGAGACAGCTGGGCCGGGTGGGCCGGGCACGCTGCCGAACTTGGCCCCACGCGGTTGCTCGCGCTCGGCATCGAGCCGAAACCCGGCCACCTGCGACAAGACAGCTCCCATTTTCTGGTCCTGTGCCATGGCGTGAAATATCCCCACAGGGATTACGGCAGGCCCAGCCAAACCTCAAGCATGGGACTGCGACTCCGGATGTTCTGCAGCGGGGCGCGCCGACCGAGGAAATGGCACAGCTTGATATTTTCCAGGTTTGGTACCTTTTGAGTTGAGATGTAGCGGCGAGAGACGGATGAAGCAACAAACTGAAGGGCGTGGGAGGTGGCTCAGGCTCGCCTGGGTGGTGCACCCCGACAAGAGATACCTGGCTGTGTTTGTGTACAAGGCTAGGTACCTAGGTAAGTAAGTAACCGTGACTGCAAACCAAGAAAGACCCGCGAGGTTGGTTTGGAGCATGAGAGTTGGCAGACACGACACGATGAGACCGGCTGGGCCGTCTGTGGCAGTCAGGGCGGCTACACGCAGCTCACACATGCGGGCACGCAGAGGCAATAGGTCAGCCGTTCGCCAGGACGGGCAAGAAGGTCAAGGGTCCAAGCAGCAGCTCCTCCAGATGGACGCAAGCGCTGCGAAGTGGGGAAGGGCAATTCGTTGGAAGCCGATGTGCATGTGGGGTCATGACCTGCAACTTCCGCACATGAATGCTGCCGTGACGTCATTCCCTCGACGGAGAACGAACTGGACTTCGTGCTTTTGCAGCTGCAAAATTAGAAGGAGCCATCCACTGCGTCCTGCTGCCTGGCCGAGCTGGCCTCCCTCGATTTGTGGTACCTGCCCAGAAGGGAAAACTGAGCGAGGGCAACCAGCCTGGCCGCGAGACAACACGACTCGGACTCCTCTGGTCAAGGCTCATTCTGCGCCGACGTGTCCGGGGCAAGAAAGTTGGGTTTGTTTTATACAGATTTAGTGTCTACCTTTGCTGCCCTTGAGTGAGGCTGTTTACCTATGCCCGCAGCTTCACCTTCATTCTCATGCCGTCGACAGGCTTGGCCGTCACCTGCTGGGTCTGTTGACAGAGTCAGCATCAGCGTTTCACGCACGCAGCAGGGACACGGCCGACTTACGCTGTACATGTCCGACTTGGTGCGGTACTGCCCCTTCTCGTTGAGCGTGGGCCGGCCCTGCGCGTCGAGGTCGAGCTCGCCGAGCCCGACCTTGACGAAGTCGAAGCGGCGCGCGACGACGGCTATGATGACACGCGCCTCGATCGTGGCAAAGTCCTGCCCGATGCAGTGACGCGGCCCGCGCTCGAACGGTCGCCACGCACCCGGGGGATACTTCCTACCGCCCGCCGCCGCCGCCACGCTGTCGTCAACATCGGGGTCGCTCATAATGCCCGACTTGTCGCCCAGCCAGCGCTCGGGCACGAAGTCGTTGGCCGTGTCGCCGAACACAGCGCGGTCGCGCTGGATGATGGTGGCGCAGTTGTACAGAATCATGCCGTCGATGCAGTAGCTCTGCCCGTCGGACGTGCGCACCACGCAGTTGGACCCCGGCGGCGCCATGCGCCCCGTGGCCGCTGGCGGGTACAGCCGCAGCGCCTCCTTGATGACGGCCGACGCGTACGTCATGCGGTGGATCAGTTCCTCGCCGCCGGGCGCCAGCAGCTTGGCCCGCACCGCTGCCGGGTCCGGGTCAGGCCCGAACAGCTCGTCCAGCTCGCCACGCACCGCCTTGAGCGCCGCCGGCGTCCGCCCCAGCTCGTAGAAGATCCACGTCAGCAGGATGCTCGTCGTGTCGTGGCCCGCGAACAGGAACGTCTTGAGCTGGTCCCGCGTCTCCGCCACGAGCGCGGCGCTGAGCTCGCCGGGGTTGTCCTGCAGGCTCAGGCTGAGCACGTCGCGCGCCCGCGCCTTGCCGCTGCGCTGCTGCTGCTGCTGCTCGGCGTGCTTCTGCCGGATCATGTCCTCGAGCCGCCCGTCGATCTGCCGCGCGAGCCAGTAGCGCCGCCACTCCCGCCGCGGGAACACCCACCACGGATACTGGCTGTCTTCGCCGCCGTACAGGCTGAGCAGCTGCTCGTAGAGCCGGATGAACTGCGCGCCCTGGCCCGACGAATGCGGGTTCTGCGCGCCGAAGTCCACGTCCATGGTGACGGCCCCGATGATGTCGAACGTCAGGTTGATGGTTAGCTTGCTGAGCGGCACCTCGGTGCCCGCGCTGGCTTGCTGCTCGAGATGCTCTAGGAAGATGCTCGTCTTGTCCAGGATGCAGGGCAGGAGGGTCATCAGATGCTGCGGCGCGAAGCCAGGGTTGAAGCGCTTGCGAAGCTGTTTCCAGTCCTCGCTCTGGACGCACGAGCCGCCTGTCAGCCACATCTTGGTTTTCACGCATGCAGGCGGAACTTCTGCGTGCGAACCTCTTTCGTCAAGATTGACTCGGCGCCCGTCAGGCGCACCAACTGGTTCAGCACGGTCGGCGATTTGGGCGTGCTCCATGGGAACATCTTGGAGGCGCGCGAAATCTGCTCGGCCACATCGTGGCTGCTGACCAGCAGCATAGGGTAGGAGACGGGCCGGAGGTCGAACAGCATGAGCGGCGGGCTGCCGAGCTGCCTGTGTATCTCGGCAAAGGCCTGGTCTGTCAAACAAGAGGACATGTCCGTCAGCTTTTGTCCCAGCCTCCATCCGTGGGGGTCCTTGAGGAGAACTTGGCCCGTCAGCCGCCAGATCAGCATTGGATTAGGCCTACCATGGTGCATCTTCGGCGGGTTCCTCAGGCCATACTCGTGAATGGCTCGCAGATGGCCCCAGACCAACGAAGGTTGGATCTGCGGGAAATGGGCAAACTGCCTGAACCGGCGGTGCCACAGCGACGCGAGCAGGTAGGCGGCCACCAGCGGGACGGCCAGAAGGACGACCGTTGCATACATGATGGACGTGTATGTATAAGGGCACAACGCGGGTGGCGGGCTCGGCAAAAGCGAACCAATTGGTGCCGGATGGAAGGCGGTCGCTCGGCGGGTGCTTCGAGCCCGGATCACTCGAGCGCTTACGGCCAGCTCAAGACCATGTGTTCACGTCGCTGATGATCGAAATCCATACATAGCAGGTAAGGTAGGTACTCAACGACTCTCAGGCCAGTGGCGGGACCACCGCATTGTTTTAAAACGTCACAAATGCCTGGAGGATGGTGCGATGTTGGATTCCAGGTGGGCCTCAGTCGCCCGAGCTGCCAACCAGAGGGCGAGAAGTGGGTAATGGCGGGCACTCACCCATAACCCTTGCTGCTGTTCCTTCCGACACGCCTCGGAGGATCGAAATTGATGGGTACTGCTACACTACACTATTAGGTGTGTGTGGTCTCTGTACTCGTGTGCAATGTGCGTTGGACCTGTACTGTCATTGTCATTGAACATCGCCTACAGACATCAAGTCATTCAGTTGGAAGTAAATGTGTAAGCACATATATATATGGTCATCCGCCTTGTGAATTCTTCTCCCAGCTCCCCAGGGCAGGCTGCCGTGCAATCATTCGTGAACTTGGTCGCAGCGCCAGGGCCACGACCTGGTAGGGTGCCTATAGTCGCATGCTAACCCGGTTAATTGCACACCGTTCCATTGCTAGCAGGCTCTTGCGTTGCAAAGGTGCGGTAACTTACTTCATACCGTGTACTGTGTAAGCAGATAGGTCAGTACGGAATAGCCTCGGGTTCACACTGCAGTCACAGTACCTACCTACCTACCTACCACGGCTGTTCACAACGTTGACGTACCTATTTACCTTACTCTACGATACCCGAAACGTTACGATTGTTGTTCCCAGCGGATGGGCCTCGAGTATATCACACAACCTTAGTACTACAGCGCCCAGGGTTTCTCGAAACAGTTTGTAGATAGGAAGCTAAGATCAAGTCGAGTTGGGTTCCAGTTTGAAGCCGAAGACGGCTGGAACGATCCCCAACTATAAGATTCATGTCGGGTCGTTCTTACAAGTTTGAACCTGTGCATGGCTAGTAATTCACGCTGCCAGTCGGAGACGGATGCCACGCTTCCTCCAGTTATCGGTCAAACATTTGGGACATGAAAGCTCTACCTACCTACCATGGTAGTAGGCAGGCACATGTCCACAAGAACAACTTCAATTGCAATTCGAAGGGTGAACTTCGTAGGCCTGAATCAGACCCCCTGTCGTACCTATGCTGACATCCCAGTTCCAGTTGAGCACATCACAAACTCCATTCTCGGTTCCGCTTGTTTCTAAGGGCTACGCTCCCGGCCAACCCTAAACGGCTGCTCCCATTCTCCCACGTACAGAGTACCGAGGTAGTCGCAACCTTTCTCAGCCCCCCGAACCCGCCGTCAGTAGCCGCGGGTAAAGTGACGGGAGTAATGACTGGGAGCACCACGGCTGCCGATGGAGCTGATGCTCTCGCTCGGGGCAATGCTGCAAGCGTCGTCTCGGGACCGAGGCGCGTAACCATCCAGTTCGTCGACGACTTCCCAGTCGTCAGAGCCGGCGCTGCCCTTCCCGCCCGCGTCGCTGCGCGGCAGAGGCACATCGCAAGCCGAAAGGTAAGAGCTGGAGGTGCCCTCGCGGCGAATTGGTGCACCACCACGGGGCTGGCTAGCGCCGTACATGTCGAAGGCATCGCCAAAGCCGGATCTTCCGTAGCTTGAGTAGGCTGACGCGCGGCTCGGGGGCGGGGCGCGGACGCCCCTCGAGCCGCCAACGGTCGAGCCGCCGCTGGCAGATTCTGCAGGCTCCCACCTTGCGTAGCCAGACCGCACCAGCACCTGCACGCCGGCGGGGAGGGTCATGTGGCCGGAGCCCTGGGCCAGCAAGAGGACATCCGTCTCGCTGCCGGTCCGCTCGCCACGCAGGAAGACAATGCTGCGGCAGCCGCCAAAGTCGAACTCGCGCTCGTAGGGCTCCGCGGCATACTCGCGGTACTCGTGCCGGTCGCGGGCACTGAAGGCGGCTCTAGTCTTGTCCGTCCAGCGCCTCCGCTGATAGACCTGTGTCAGCTTATGTGCTCACGGGCTAGGTGTAGACTCTTCTGTGCCGCTTACAAGCTCCTGAGAGTCAATCATCTTCGAGAGTTGGTAATGACGGGACAGTCGAAAGGTAGTGCCAGTTCCAGTGATGATCGGGTGCGGCTTGTTCCGCAGGAAGACGCAAGGACTGAAGCATTGTATGGGAACTTCTGAGAGCAGTGCCGGTTGTTTTAAATTAGGGACGTAGGGGCGTCGTGAGCCAATGCTCGCAGCTGTTGTTCTTGGGTATCTACCAAGAGCCTACCTATGCCGGGCAGGCAGGAAGCGGTCACATTTGGTAGGTTGGTAGGTACGTGTCGCGCGCGAAGCTAGGGCGATCAAAAGCAGAGCATAGTGAACCAATGGTCTCCCGCGGAATATGTGTCAACTTCGAGCCAGATACGACCACGTCGTGCAAGACGGTTTGGAGCCCGACCCTGCCGCGCGAGGTCTGCCCAACCCCCTGGCGGCCGCCGATTCACGAGTGTGACGTGGCTGTCCTCACCGACACTTCCACTGGAGCCCCCCGTCCGGCGCTGTCAGTGTGGGGCCGGACTGCATGCTGCGCAGCTCACCGAGTACATGTACACAGTCTGACTGGATTCACAGTCGGCTTCACTTTCCACGTTGACCGGGGAACTGAAGCGCCGGGACTTCATTGGGCGCATGGCCCGGCCCAAGATGCTGCGCCGTCGTGGCAAACTGGAGCGCAAATGTTTGTGTGCTGTCGTCTGGCGTCAATGCGCCAACCTGCCTACCTACACTACGGTACCTTTCCCTTGGGGCGGCCCGAAGCCCTCTGGTCGTTTCGAGGCAACGATGGAGGGAAGGCCGGGATTGCGGAGCTGCAGGAAATGACATGGCTGACTCCCGTCTGATCAACCAAGGGGATCACAGTCCCTCAGGTAGGTCGACACTGACACCGCTTCGTGCCAACCGAAGTTTAACGTCTAGTCATGTTGAGCTACGGAATTGCGTGCAGGGAAATCCCTTCTCGAAGAGTCATACGCTCGCATGTTTGCATGGCAATGACTGCCCGGCTCCGCATGTACAAGGCCCTAACCTGCCCCTGAATCTTGAGCGATGAGCTACTCCACCCTGGTACTGCCTAGATACGGCTTCTTGTTGACCTCTGATTTGGCACGCCACTGCTTCTTTCAGCCGTATTCCTCTCGCTGCCCAGAATCAAGTTGACGTGGTGGCTGAGGGCCACAAGATCACCGGTTTCGTCCAGCAGAAACACCTCCAGGTCGAACCGGCCGTCCTTGATCTGCTTGGACCTGATTCTTAGCCGTAGCCATTCCAGGCCCCCCTCCGGTACCGGCTTCTTCATCTCGAGGTTGAGCACTACTGTAGGGTACCAGAATCTCGCGTCGGGCGCGAAGGGCACGCTCTCGCCCCGCCTCGTCGTCTCTTCGGCCTCCTTCTGCGAGGGCCTCCAAGCCTCAACCACGTATGGCCAACAGTCTGAAACAAAGCCCAGGGACGCGGCCGTGAACCTTTCCCCCGACGCAAACCGCACCCATTTGTCGATGACCGTCTTAGTGGACTGGCCGCCGCGCGGCTCGTGGTAGACGAGGTACTGTTGGCTGCGCGTGTGGCTCAGCCAGCTGTCAGGAAGCCTCAGGCGGGCCCAGTGGGCGTCGCGGTTCTCCCGCAGCGCAGCGAAGTCTGGTCTTGGGGGTGCCGCAACCGGGTGGTCTAGGGTTAATGAAGTTGGCAGCGTGATGCCCTGCTCTTTGGCGAGATGCGCCATGGTCAAGTAGGCGGCAACCTCCTTGCGCGTCGATCCTTGCGCGATCCATGGCGCCTCGTGCTGAAGAGCGTGCTGATATAGCGTTGCGTGGATGGTTGAGAGCTGCCGGCCAAGCTTCACGTCCTCGATCTGAATGATGGCTGGGCCTGCTTCGGTACGGCTCAGAAATTGAAAGTGTGCGTTCAGCACGTCCTTCTGGCCTACTCGCTCGAGGTGGACTGCCGCCGCCTGGAGGATGCACGATGCCACGTAGCCCCCGTTCGGAACTAGGATGCGGTTAGGTTGGGTTCGCCCACAGAGTGACATGGAAGAACAAGACTGGGTGAGATCGAAGAGTCCTGACCAGTCCCAATGCAGAACGAGTGGGCGAGGTTGACTCGGTAGGTGTGAGGGTCGAGTCGCTCGACCTTGGTCGCCTCTGAGAACGGCGTCAAGTCTGAGGCCGCCCGCGTGTCCCTGGTGTCCATGATTCTGGCCAACTACCTATGTGACAGGGGGTCTCGTGGATAGCTGGACTGCAATGGACTGTCGTTTGTCTCCTAGCTGTTGCTTCAACAGCTGGTGTACAAGTAGTGTAGGCACTGTGTAAGCAGGAAGTCCCCGGGCTCGGTCCCCAACAATTCAATGACTGGAACCCACCTGAGTGTACCCACCTGCACCCGGCTCCTCGGGAGCCTCGGCTGTTGCTATTACTGTAGAACTGACCCCTGCCCTCTTCAGCTCCCCCCTCCTCACAAGATGTCACATCGGTCTGCTCGTGTGGGTCGAGCGATTACGGAACGTTGAGACAGTCCCGAGAGAGTTTGTCTTCCATCTCGCTCACAGTTTGGTTTCAAAGCAAGTACCTACAGGTCAATGCCAGTGGTTTGTGCGTGCAGACAACCGAATAGCCGCTCGTCGCTCCACCGAAGAAGAACAGCATGATTATGGGCCTGCCGGCAACGGCCATATGTAAACGTACCATTAGCTTCCATTTTCACATGCCAATACCAAGTAAGCTTCACAGGGCTACCACGGCTGAAGTGGGTTCTCAACCGGCCAGCCAGGAAGCCCCGGGGCCAGGGGCAGATTTGTCAACAAAATTCACAATCCTGCCGTACTACATAACTAGGTACTGTAGTTTGACAGCCAGCGACTGGAATACATGTAGCCTGAGAAATCATCCGTCCTTGAAAACTCCCAAAACTGTTCAATGCTACCTAATCCCGCAAGTCGTTGTCTTGCCTCGAGTCACCATGTCCAAACGAACTGCTGAGGTCGAGGCGACGATACCTGGCTTTACCAAGCTGACCGACCAGGTCTACGTGCACGAGGGCGGTGCGCTCTCTCAGAGAGACCCCAAACACCCTTCCACCATCATCATCTACGGCTGGGGCGATGCCCGTCCTCGCCACGTGGTCAAGTATGTCGACGGCTACCGTCAACTGTTCCCGCACGCCCGGGTGGTGCTCGTCTTCTCGCCCATCCTCAGGGCGCTGTACCAAACACTAGAGGCTCGCTCGCGCAACATGATACCTGTCGTCCAGGCCGCCTACCCCCATCTGTTCGGAGATGATTCAAACGGCGACCAGCAGAGCCACGATCCCGACAGACGGATGCTTTTGCATGTCATGTCCAACACGGGCGGCATCAACTGCGCGGCCACCATGCACGCCTACGCGCAGCACACCGGCGGCGACATCCTGCCGCATGCCCTGCTCGCGTGCGACTCGACGCCCGGCAGCACGCACTTCCTGCCCAACGTCGGGCCCTGGTCGCGCGCCATGGCCCTCGGCGCCGCGCGCTGGTTCCCCTGGCCGTTCGCCGTGACGCAGGCACTGGCGGCGCTGTTCCTGGCTTGCCTTCATGGCCTCGGCTGGCTGGTGGGCACGACGAGCGCGGCCGAGTTCAGCACGGCTGCCGTCAACGACCGGACCATGTCGGATCTCGCCGCGAAACGGCTGTACCTCTATTCCAAAGAGGACGACATCATCCGGTGGGAGGACATCGAGCAGCACGCGGCCGACGCCCGCCGCAAAGGGTGGAGTGTGTCGGCCGAGCTCTTTGCGGGCACGCCACACGTCGGCCACATGCGTGGCCACCCGGAGCAATACTGGGCCGCCATTGCCGCGGCATGGAGGGAAGCAAGCCAGTAGCAAAACATGACGATGGTGCGAAAATACTGTGTGCCACCATCCAATGGGAAACAAACGACTTGATCAGATCGTTGCTATCTGCAATTGTTGTCCTGTACGAGGGGCTCATTCAGAGCGAAAGTCGCATGCCCCTCCACCTCTTGGAGGACCCTGGGTGTTGATCAGAAAGTCTGTGTACCGGTAGGGTTTCGCAGCAAGCTCAAGACCGCAAATCGAATGTTACCCTTGGCACTCCTGCATCGTGCGCCACCCAATTACAAAGTGCCAGCCGCGTTGAAGTCCTTAAGGCACTCCGCCACGCGAGCCGACATGGTCTTCTCGCCCTCGCGAACCCAAACCTGTGAAAGTGGTGGTTAGGTTCTAATATCTCTCAACCACGAATTGATAGTGAAAGACTACGTACTCTCGGGTCGTACTTCTTCTTGTTCGGCTTGCTGGGCCCCTCGGGGTTGCCGACCTGAGTCTTCAGGTAGTCGATGTTCTTGGTGACGTAGTCACTGATCTGGTCAGTCGTCGAGAGTTCCTGGCCATACCATTCCGCCCTGAGACAGCACTCACCGGATACCGGTCAGGTACGACCACTGCAGGTCAGTGTCGACGTTCACCTTGACCACGCCGTGCTAGAACAGGGTTAGTTTCTAGGGCCAAGCTTGGGGTGTTGGTGTCCACTTACGCTAATGGCATCCAGATACTCCTGCTTGCTCGAGCCCGAGCCGCCGTGGAAGACAAAGAACACTGTCATGGTCAGTACGCGTCCTTCCTTGGTTTCTGTTGCGGGCAGTACGTCGCGGCCTTACCAGGCTTCTTGTCCTGTCCGCCAAGCTTCTCGGAGACGTAGGCCTGGTGCTTGCCAAGCAGCTCAGGGTGCAAACGCACGTTGCCGGGGGCGTAGACACCATGGACGTTGCTGTCAATGGTCAGCATCGCGTCTCTCCGAAAACTGTGCACGAAACCTACCCGAAACCAGCCGCGATCGAGAAGTACTTGGAAATGGGGCGGAAAGCTTGCTCGCTGCGCAAGGCATTAGTATGTGGCAACGGCGCGTTGGAGTGGATGGTCTCACATCTGCCAGATGTCCTCGGGCCTATTGCACGCTGTGGTTAGTCACGCATGGATACCGATATCGATCCGCTGCCGGGATTGCTTACTGCGTGTAGAGCGAGGCGTTGTCGACCTGCGTACAAGCGTCGTTAGTGGCGCTACACCGTGGCGCTCATGGGGGGCATCTCCCAACGTACCCCGGTGTTGTCGACACCGTCTTCCTCACCGCCCTAGCTCGGTCGTTAGCATCCAATGGCTTGCGCAGTGTGCGGCCAAAGCAGGGGTTCAACGCCGTACAGTGATGCCAATCTCCATCTCCAGCCACTGCTTCATGGGCGCCATGCGCTTGAGGTACGACACGCATGTGCTGATGTTCTCATCGACAGCCTCCTCTGGTACCCATAAGGTCAGCGTCGATCAAAACCGCCGGGCTTCGCACGGAGGCCACTGGAGTCCTCTTGGATATTGGAAGAGGGTTCGCCACATACCGGACTGGGACAGTTAGCACCGGGACCAGACAGTGGCAGGAGTACAGGGCCGCGGAAAAAGCAGGGCGGGCACATACCAGGTCAATCATGTGCGAGGAGAAGAGGGGGATGCCGTTCTGCTTGAAGAACTTCTCGTCCTCGTCAAGCATGCCATCGAGCCACGGGAGGAGCTTCTTGGCGCAGTGGTCGGTGTGGACTGGTGGCGGCGTGAGAAACGGAGCGAAGAGAAAGGGACTAGGCGCGTACTTACGAACAACTGGCACGCCGTAGATGGGGGCGATGGAGCGGATGTAGTGAGCAGCGGCAACGGCGCCAGCAACCGAGGCCTCCTGCTTCTCGGCGCTGTTCTTGATGCCCTTGCCAGCGAAGTAGGCAGCACCGCCCTGGCTCGTTTGGAGGCTGGACCAACACGAGTCAGTATGGCTTTTTCTTTCCCTTTTTTTTTCCCTCTGTTCCCGTGGGGGTCCGGCAACAAGACGGCAGCGAAGGCGGGTTGGGGGTTGCCGTACATGATCGGAGCCTTCGCATCACGGGCCGCCTCGAGCGCAGCGACAACGGTGCTGCTGGAGGTGACGTTGGCGGCCGGGATGGCAAAGCCCTTCTCGCGCGCATAGGTGAAGAGCTTCAGCACATCGTCGCCTGTTCCGCGGTTTCTGGTCAATGATTCCAATTCTTTCTTCATGCCATCGTCTCGATTCCTCCGGTCTCGGCCGCGGCGGGGGGGGCGGGGCGGGGGAGGGGGAGAGGAGGGTGCGCACCGTAGATGACACCGACGGGCAACTTGAGTTCCTGTGTAGTTGTGCGTGGACGACGGTCAGCGAGAAACTCAGCAGGTGTCGCCTGGGACCACACACCTCGAGCAGACCCATGTTGTTTGGCTGTGCACTTGATTGTTTGGTGTTTGGTGTTCGGAGACTGCGAATGGCGGGGTAATTCGGGCAATAGTAATCGACGTCGAGAGAGTCGAGTTCGGAGAGAGATGGAACGTTGGTTTCACCACAACAAACAACTGCACAGGTCGAGCAAAACAGAAACTAATCCACCGGCCTATCGATGGACTTCGCACAAACGATATGCCGCCGCCGATTGCGGGATTTGTATGACGCAGACTGAATCTCTGAAGTGGATGGGGGGGAGCAGCAAAGTGGGATGATGAGCGAGCGCGGGGCGGGGTCGCACAAGCTGCCCACGCTCACTGCACGCAGCCCACACTCGATCGAGCCACAGCAGCATCAGCAGCAGCAGCAGGGGAAAGCTTCGGGGGCCACCCGGACGGACCGGGCGAGCTCAACAAAACAGCGCCACTGCTTTGCTTGGCACCGCAAGCTCGAGTGGGGCTGACTCACTTGAGCTGGCTGTTACGTCACGGCTTGGCCATCAAATTTTCGTTTCGTCCTCCTGATCATCGGCCATTCCTCGCGAGCCCAGTCGTCGCGGTATTCATCAGCCGGGCGTGGCTGGGAGAGACATGGGAACGCCAATTAGGATATAACTCATTGCCTCTCCACCTGTCGTTCTTTGGATTTCTCAGTTGTCTTGTTAGACACACAATACACGTGAACATGCAGTGAGAGCCTAGCGTGGCCCTGGTCGAGAGGAGCTTCAAGTCGAATTGGTTCCATCCATGACCCAGTAGGTAGTTTCGAAGATGCAGGCGTCGCTAGGACCCGGCTGTCGCCGGGAAGCGCTAGAAGAACTTCCGGCAATCATGGCATGATGAACCTCGGCCCGAGCTGTGGAAGCTCCAGGCTTCGCCCGGTAATTCGAATCCATTGACTTGGTCACTCGGCAGTCAGAAGCAACAAGACACCTCAGTCTTGGTCGCAGTGTTATGCTAGGGACGCTTTCGTCATCGCCAACTTCAAACTGGGCATAGTTTATGGTTAAGACTACGACGGTATCTGATCGTCTTCGATCCCTAACTTTCGTTCCTGATTAATGAAAACATCCTTGGCAAATGCTTTCGCAGTAGTTAGTCTTCATCCGGTACTAACTAGTACTCAGGGTCGTGGCTAAGGTACCTACTGAGGCATATGTCTCCATACTACTCTACGCTCGTGTCCAGACGGAGCGAACGGAGATGAATTTCCATCACGGAGCCGTCATCTACCCATCGGGAACGCGAGGATGTCAGAGCCACGGACACGCAGAAGACTTAGGTGCCCAAAGGGGTGCCCGGGTAGTTGAAATATGTAGGTAAGGTAAGGTACTGACCTCCCAAGCGTCAATGCTGATCTCGTTCGTGCCCGCTCCGTGGATGATGCCGACGGCAACTACCGAGTTGACCCAGTAGTACTTCTCGCTCCCCGTCTCAAAAGCCAGCCGAACGAAGGCTTTGCCGTCCGGTTGGGACTGGCCCGTCTCAAAGACCTGGATGTAGGCGCCGTCGTCCGTCTTGAACGTCTGCCGGACGTTGACCGTAAGGGAGCCGTTGACGTTGTTGGCGTCGGTCAGCGCCCAGTCTCCGCCCACGGGGACCACCGTTCCTGCAGCAGCGCGAGACCAGGTTAGCATTTAGCCCGGTCCGCCATGGGGGATGGATGGATGTACCTTTGAACTTCGGCCCCACGAAGCTGCCTCCGAGAATGGGGACCACGAGGCGAGTACCGCGCGGGCCAGGTCCGACCGGGTAGGTCTCGCCCCCGGTGATGTTCACCGTGTACAGCCAGCTGAGGCCGGGCGCTTTAGGCGGCTTTTTGTTGTCAGTTGACAGCCCCGTGCTCACGAGCATCAACATGCAGTATAGCGAGCCGAGAAAAGTCGCCTTCATCTTGGGTATTGAAGTTCAGCCAGCTAAGTTAGGTAGGTAGGTAGTTCATCTACTAGTCACAGGTATCCGATCTCAGGCAGTAGGTAAGTGAGGTAGGGACAAGATACCACATCCAGTCCACAGCAGCCGCATGTCCGGGAGCTGGCAACCTCTTATGCTTAGGACATGTCCCTGCTCGCATCGCGCCCCTTACGTGATGCTTTCGTGAGCTCCAGTCCGAGAACGCTTCCTCCGGCATGGTTTGGGTCCTTCCTGTATGGTGTCATTAGTCAGGAAACTATTTATTGGCTGCGTCGTGCGGGCAAGGGTCAGTAATGGCAGTCTGTGGCATCAGCTTACGATGCGTCTGGCCCTGGCTTCCCCGCGTCTGGCGCGGTGTTGGTCAACATTGGAACCGCGCATACGTTTATTGCAGGCGGTACATGCACTAGGGGAGCATTGCATGTACGCGCCGCCCAGCGGCTGGCCCCTCACCTCCCCGTAAGGTAGTACAGGGAGTGGGCGAGCCTCAGCTCAGGGTTGCGGCAGTTTGTAGACAGCTCTCAAAGGGCTGAACCGCCAACACAACGGGTGGTCAAGGATACTTACTATCTGACTACTGCAAGTGCCTAGTGACTTCCAATCAACTTGTGAAGCGACTGTACGACAAGCACTCTCGATAGATTTCAACCTATTTGACGGGCTGTTACTCTGCTACAAGATGAACGTAGCTGAAAACAAGCAACTAACACCCCAGATCAAGTACTAACCGACCTTCGCACCGCTAACCATCTCGGTATCTGCAGCCAGTCCGCATAATACCGCGAATCAACCCTTTACTGCCCTCTTCTTGATCCGGATTGTGGCTCGAAGCGGTGGCACTCGGCTCAGACCGTACCACGCGTTGCGCGGGCGGCTCCCGCCAATCTCGATGTCGTAGTTGAGCACGAGGTGGGCCAGCATGAGCTTCAGCTCGTTGGCAGCAAAGAAGCGGCCTGGGCAAGCGTTGCGGCCGTGGCCAAAGGCAAGGAAGTCGGGGCCGGTGGTGGCGAAGGCCTTGCCAGCGCGCGTGACATAGTCGAGGCTCTCGTCTCTGCGCTGCTCGGCGAAGCGGAACGGCTTGAATTCCGCGGCGTCCGGGTACACGTCGTCGTCATGGAAGACGGGATAGCTCGGGACGCCGACGACGACGCCAGGCGCAATCCTGACGCCCGAGGGCGTGACGACGCCGTCCTTGGCCACCACGGTGCGGCCCAAGCCCACGGCGACAAACGAGTTAATGCGCGACGCCTCGCGCATGACGCTGTCGAGCTTCTGCATCCTCGCCAGCGCCCGCTTGTTCCACTCGCCGCCGTACTCGGCCAGGACGCCCTCGATCTCGGCGCGAAGCTCCTCCATGTACTCCTGCTTGGACGCGGCCAACTCGAGCACGGCGCTGGTGATGGAGAAGGACGACGTGTGGATGGCGGCGAAGTTGAGCAGCAGGATCCGGCCCGCGATGGTGTCCGTCTTCCACATGTACGGGTCGCCGCTGGCCTTGGCCTGCTTGACGGTCCACTGCAGAAAGTCGTTGGGCTCTGGCTGCGGGGACTTGGCCTCGGGGTCGGCCTGGCGGGCGTCGTAGTCGGCCAGCCGCTTCTCGATCTCGGGAAAGATGATGCGCCTGAAGCGGCCGAAGCGGCGGTGGATCGGCAGCGTCAGGAACCAGGCCGCGAGCGGCCGCAGCGGCGTCCACACCATGCGCAGGACCGTCGAGGTCAGGGGCACGTCCTGAGCGTAGGCCATGCCCACCTTGAGCAGCTCCGGGTCCCGGCACATGGGCTTGCCCACAAAGACGCGGTTGGTCACGCAGCCGACAATCTTGCGCATCGTGTCGTAGACGCAGACCTCGCGATACTCGGCCGGACTGCCCCAGTGCTCCTCAAACGCCCAGGCCGTCTCCTCGGCCACGTCCGGGACAAGATTGCCAATCTGGTTGGTCAGCGTGGTGGTAATCAGCTTGTGGTGCACCGGGTTGTGCACCAGCAACGGGTCGGGGACCGTGTAGTCCGTCTGGAGGTTGTCCATGACCTGTGTGTGCAGGTCGAGCACCGAGTCCGGCTGCTCCGTGACAAACTGTATCTCGGACCGCGGCAACAAAACCAGGTTGGGGGACGTCAGGAGGGGCAGGAGGACGGCCTGGCTTCGGTATTCCCGGTCGGCTTCCTGCACGGCCGCTTTGAAGTCGAAGGTGTTCCTCCACAGGGCCTGGTAGTAGGGGAACCAGTCGCCCGGCCTCGCGCCGACGATGGGGACATTGGGGAGCTTCGGCCCGGCGAAGAAGAGCTGGTGGATGACGAAGGCGGCCAGCACCACAACTGGTCCCAGCACCGCCGGCCGGAGGAGAAGGTCCAACATGACGAAGGGAGGCCAACCAATGTCAGAACGTCCGCGTTGAGCCCCAAAGTCAGAGCCTCTCCCCGGTTCAGAACAATAACGTTGGAGTCACTGAAGACGACTCGGCTACGCCTGGTGCCTTTCCACCTGGGTAGAGTAGATATGTAGGTAGGTACTAGGTGTGTTTCAGGTGGCGAGCCGGGATCCGGGCAGTGGGCTTCGCTGGTCTGCGCAGGAATTCCGGGGACAGCACTCCCAGGTGATGCGGTGTGATGGAGAGTCTGGAGCCCAACCTAAAATCCGGTTCTGCTCTGTCAACCAACAGTACAAGTAGGTATGTAGCATCGGTGTTACCGTACTCCAACCAGTCCAGTGTGCTGTGTACTGTGTACTGTGTACACAGTACCATGAACAAGTACTCCGAACGGGGGACGTGCTTCATCAGCGTCCAGCCCTGGTCAGGCCGTCTTCTCCCGGCTTGGGCAGCTACTGCATTGGGCAAAGACTGCGGCTAAGCGAGCTACACCCCCCCCCCCAAATAATGCCCCTTCGCTCCACTCGCCAAGGGAATGAAAGGATCCGATCGGGACCCTTCACGTGTACACGTAATGAGCTGCCGTGATCTGTCTCGGTTCGTGTTGTTCGCAAAGAAAAAGCGCCCTGCAGCCGTCGGCTGATGCATGCAACGTTCGCGTTGGATCGCTTTTCTCGTTCTCGGATCGCTCCTGGCCCGGTGTGTCGATACTGTGTACAAGTCGGCAGGTATTTGTACTTATGCACTCGGTCGACATCGGGCGGAACTTGAAGTTCCATGCCGAAGCGATCAGACGAAGACGTTCTCTCGTGACCGCATCTTCCCCACCACCATTGACCCCCGCTTTTAACCCCTCCGGGCCCCTCCACCCCTTCCTGACAGCCTCATCGTATACTTGGACTCAGCACGGAGCACGGCTCCCAAGCTTCCCGTGCAATGATACACTCCTGTTGAGGGTTCCTAACCTACATACATGTCAATAAAGACTA
This sequence comes from Chaetomiaceae sp. R4402, assembly GCA_023628555.1. Lineage (NCBI taxonomy): Eukaryota > Fungi > Ascomycota > Sordariomycetes > Sordariales > Chaetomiaceae > Chaetomiaceae sp. R4402. The sequence continues at coordinate 54,491 of JAMAKO010000124.1, forward strand.
CAAGCTCCCCTCCGCAGTGGCTACCACCAAGCGTGTCACAGAACTACCTGTATGTCACGACCTCCCAGGGAGTCAAGTCTGGGACTGGAACGGTTCCGATCTCCGATCTAGGTAGTCCAGAGCCTATAGTCAGACTGTTGATGAGTTGCCATGCAATGTGGTTATGGTGTCTGACCAGTGCCGTGATCGTAGAACACCTTGAATCCACGGGCGCATCTGCATATGGTCCCTAGCCAAGAAGCAGCCCGAAACATGAAATCATTTGAGGGGCATCCCGACGTGGAGGTCACTTGAGGTCCAATAGGCAAACTCGTACCAACCCTTTGTGGTTCGCCACACAAACAGCTAGTTACAGCATCAACAGTTACTTATTAATTATACGGGCAGCTTCCAGTTTTAAGAAGGTCGTTGACACATCTTCGGTTTCGTTACAACAGCTGCAGCCGGTGTCTGCCGCATTCCGCGACAAGCTAGGTAATCTCGAAAGGAGGAGTCAGCTGCCTTACCTACCTTACCACTTCAGCTTTGGGCATTCATTTCGTCGACATTTACACATCGTTGGTCGTGCCATTATGGAGGCATGCATCAACACTGCTGATCATGCCGAGAGAACATCGGCTTCGACTTACATGTAGAACTGAGGCGATGCATACTTTCCCAATATGCAGTGGGCTGCGTAAATTGACTATCACCGGGGTTTATGTTGACTCGGATTGTTCTCCCACTGACCTCGGCGTTAGGTGGGCAACCACCAATTGGTTTTGAAGCTTCCAACACAACAAACTTAAAGGGAACGACGATCCCAGATTCCACCTGCCACATCAGACACAGATACCGCCACAGTCGGCCCCGCCGTTCTTGGGATCGCAGTCGTCCCTCGGGTCGTCGACACACTTCTTGCCGTCTTTGCAAGGGATGCCGGCGAAGCCGCCACAGAAGACGGGCTCGACGCAGATGCCGGGCATGTCGCAGGCCATGCCGCAACCGCCGCGGTAGGGATCGTCAACGCAGATTTGCCCAGCGGGGCAGTCGACGGGCTTGATGCGGAAGCCACCACACGACTGGTAGGTCGGCTTGGGCGGGCTCGGTATCGTCTTGGACGTGGCCGTGGCCGCAAGGACCGATAGAGCGGCAAGGACGAGATAGCGCATGGCGGAGGCGGATGTTGACCGATACCGGGGGTGTTCACTCTGTGCTGATGATGGCTTTGAGTTCTTCAAACTGGGTAGGGTAGATTAAAAGCCTGGGCGCTGTTTGAGTGTAAAGTGGTTGACAAAGGTGAGGATGTTGTGCCTATTTATAAGGGTGCAGTGCAGTCAGAAATTGGTTGAGCCCGGTTCTGACACAGTTAAGCGCACCGAGTAGCATGGCAGTCGACCGATTCCTCGTATTTTGGCTCGGCTGAAATGGAGAGTTGACCGGTCCAGAAACAGCTTTTCATTCTTTGGGTGCGACAATAATGCCTAGCAAGACAGTGATCTGCTCAACAGCGCGAAAAAGCCAAGCCGGAGTTTTCTCCCGTCCACGTTTTCGGCAGCCATGTATCCTATTTTTAGGTGGGCTTGCACGTTTGGGTACATTACGGTAGCACCGGCCTCCGCAAGCCGCAACAAGCTTACTTGCCTAGATCAGCCAGAGTTGCTAGGGGTTCTTTCGGTGAAGCCAATGGGAAAACAGGAGGAGCGTTTGTGGAAAACCTGCATCGTACTGCGTATACTAATCGACACAACGTTCAGGGTCTACGTGGTCTGACCAGAATTGCAGCCTCCTTGGGACTCAACGTGAGGAGACAAGGTGTAACAACTGGAGCCAGCAAACTGGGATTCGGTGCCAAGCAACGCAATGCCCTTTGTGGCGCCGGAGCGGCTTGATTGATGTGCCCGCTTACATGTATGCAGCACATGTGCACTTTTGGGAAGTCGTTCTCGGTGCCAGAGTTTTAGCTGTGTTGCATGCCAAGAAGCTGACGGAAGTCAGAGTCCTGCAACACCACGGGAAAACTCTTTGGGCTGAATGGGCTGGTTTGGCTTGGCAGTTACTTTCCTTTTGGCTTGGCAGTTACTTTCCTAAGTGTATGCAAGGACATTGCGTACCTTGGTAGGTGTGCTTTACGCTCAACGGGGAGATCAATCTACCAATCCAGTCAGCTCTGTCGGAGTTTGAACGAGGACTGGGCGAACTCTGTCACCTGTCGCTCTGTGTCACCAGCCAAGTACGAACGTCGAGAGATCTCAGCTGCCCACCAGAACGCGATTGGCCAGCCAACGAGCATGCCTGGGAAGCCTTCGTGACTTCGAGACTCAGTCCAACCTCGCATAGTCCGGTTCAACTCACAATAACTACAAGCGTTCCCTTGTTGTAAGTTATGTGGGGCATTTTCACCGAAATGGCAAATAAGGACTAGGCTCCGTGTTTCGTCTCGTTGGAACTTGAGTTCCTGTGCAATGACTGGCCGTTGCGGATCCGTTCTACCTTACCTGGCGATTGAATATGAGGAGTGTAGGCTGTAGGGTACGTGAACCGTACTGAGACCCAGCTGCCGGCGCCCCGCATTGCGTCATTTTCTCTCCGCAACAAACTAAACTCCTTTTCCAGCAACTCAAAGCCGTTCGTTGTCTCGGGCTGTGGCGCATCCCTTCCAGGTTACTAGTACCTGCCTTGCCTACCTGAGGTACACAAAGTACCCTACCCAAATCTCAGTCACGCAACAGATACATATTAGCCCGTCATGTCCTCGACGCAGCCGCTCAGAGTCGGCTTCGTGCCTGAGCACTTCTCCACGCCCATTCACTTTGCCAAAACGCACTATGGCCTAGAGGCGGAACTGATCCCGTTCCCTTCCGGAACCGGCCATATGGTTGCTGCGTTGCGCGGGGGCGAGATTGACGTCGGCATTGGGCTCACCGAAGGCTGGGTGGCCGGACTCGGCAAGGCCCAAGAGGCTGGCGACCGAGAAGGCGGATACAAGCTGGTGGGCACTTATGTTGAAACACCCCTCTGTACGGGCACTCATTATTTTAGTTCTGTATTGGTTTTTTGCTTTTTTTTGTCCTGGGATGCTAACATCGCAAGCCAGGCTGGGCCGTCTCAACTGGTGCGGACCGGCCCGAGATCAAGACGGTTGACTCCCTGCAGGGAGGCAAGATCGGCGTGTCACGCATCGGGTCCGGCAGCTACGTGATGGGCTTCGTGCTGGCCGACGAGCGCGACTGGCTGCTGCCGACGGCGGGGGTGGGCACAAAATCCGAGCAGGCAAGCCCCTATTCCGACTTCGTCGTGCTCGACACGTTTGAGCGGCTGCGCAAGGCCGTCAATACGGGCGAGGCCGACTTCTTCATGTGGGAGCACTTCACTTCGAAGCGCTACTACGACAATGGCGAGATCCGCAAGGTGGGCGAGATCTACACGCCCTGGAGCAGCTGGAAGATTGTGGCCGCGACGGGGCTGGTGGATGGAGAGAAGCTGGACCCGCGCATCGAGGACCTGCTGGACAAGCTCGATCTCGGCGTCAAGCACTTCAACGAGAACAAGGAGGAGGCAGTCCGGTACATCAGCACCGAGCTGGACTATTCGGAGGAGGATGCCCGGGCCTGGCTCGAGACGGTCAAGTTCCCCGAAACGACCCGGGGGGTGGACCCCAAAGTCGTCCGCGATACCGTCGACATCCTGTGCAAGGCTGGCGTGCTCCCTGTGGCGACGGACGTGGATGCAGACGTCATGATTGCCAAACCGCGCTGAGCCACATTGAGAAAAGCCAAAGGATACGGCAGGCAGGGACTCGTAAGTACACCTTTCACCATTTTCCTTCTGAGCACAGTCAAAAGCGGAGTAGCATTCACGTTGGAGTTTGCTGCCTATACATTGCTTGACGATACAAACCTATGTCCGAACTGGCCGTGGTTACTTGTATTTTACGTATTCAAGGGGTCGACCACGGCGGCAACCATCGCCTCGTGCGCCCAAGCGTTTTGAATACAGCCTCTCATCTCCATCTGTTTCTGCTCCATTCATGTCTGGGTTACTAGGTACCTTAGATTCCGCCCCCCC
>JAMAKO010000125.1:0-58228 GCA_023628555.1 Chaetomiaceae sp. R4402
ACCGAACCTTAGGCTCGACCCAGAGTATACTTCCAGGAGTCCCTTTCAGAACCCTAGGGGCCCGAGATTCGTCACACTCTCCCTACTAGAATAGTAGCTAGAGGAGATTAACTAAAAAGAAGTTGCTCTACTATCTTTAGGAAGTAGCTAGAATAATATTAATAGAGAGAGAACCTCTATTCTAGCTAAAATTAATATAGCCTTGGCTAACTATAGTACACTAGTAGCGATTAGTCTTGAACGAGCACTAATAATAATATAGATATATTAATAGAAAGGAACTATTAGGTGCTCCGCTTTAAAGACGCATCGTATAGAGATATAATAAGCTTATAGAACTAGATAAATAGGACTAGCTATATAGCTTAGTAGGAAACAATATACCTTATACAAACTAAAGATCTTCTTAGTATAGTATTGCTAGATAACAGCGCTATAACGTTGTTAGGTATATTCGTAGAGGGTTGCTGTATCCTTTTCTATAAGTATATTGGCTAGATGCGAATCTATACTTATTATTCAAGTTTAAATGCTAAATGTAGCAAAGCGTTCCTAGCTAGACGCCTCAAGAGACCTAAACGTATATATATTTCCCTAGTCATCAATAATATAGGCTACTAGAATGCTAATAACGCCATTCGTCGTTATCCTGCTTCTAGCTCCTATTATTATCTGCAACTTGGTCGGCACCTTAATAGCCAGAACGATAGTCATTATTATAGCGACTACCACGTTCATTGCAGTATTATCGGGCTTGACTAGGGCAAGGACTATCGAGCTAGTTATAGCAGATGCAATATAAGCAGACCCTTATGCTACCCATTTAGAAAGACGACAGCTAACTATCGTTATAACTATAGCTATATAACAGTACTAATCGTTTTTATTTCAAATATAAATGTATCTGGAAATCAAGGGGCAGCGTGATGCTCGTTACTTATTTATTAGTTTAAATAGTACTCGCTAAATGAGCTAAAATTGAGCCGTTTGGGTGTTGTAAGCTAGCTATAGCGATGAACGGATAAAGTGGATAACGAATAACTAGCGGGCAAGGAAATAAATGTATACTAAACACTACCTCTAAAGCACTAAGAGCACAATTGCCCTATCTGTCCAATACATCCTCATCTTAGTAGCTAAGTCTAGAGAGTTGATCTAACCGAATCCCTAGCTACGAAATGCAGGCAAGGCACCAGCTCATCCTCCACAGCAGGAGCAGTTTATATATTGCGATCACCTATAGATCAATCGCATTAAGAGATAACGCAGTGCGGTTCTGTAATGTTGAGATGGATGCCCCCAAGCAGATGCTTGAATGCTGCAGCTATTGTAACACACCTTCAAGTCTGACTTGGTCGAAGTGATGCCTGGTCATAGACTTAGGCGGAAACCTCAACCGAGTTTCGTCTCCAATGTCCGTCTGCTGCTGCCGATCAGGCTGAGTTACATTCGCTAAGGGTAACACCAGCCGAGGGTAACACCCGCCAAACGTGGCAGTGGCCCAGCTTCGTAAGGAGCGGGGTATCGCGGCACACAAGGCGTTTCCAGCGACGCCGCAATGGCCGCACGGCAAGACCTTTAAAGCAGACCGCTCTTACATCACGGCCAGCACATCTCAAGGCGAATGCAACGTTGGGGCTTAGACAAGAAGCATTTTCCGGGACAAGTACCGTGGCACCAGCTTCATTTGCCCTGGGACCCCAAGCAAGACATAGCCGAGCCCTATCGAAGCCAAGGCAGATTTGCGTCAGGTATGCGGGACTATCAGGTAGGGCTCCGTAGGGTTCCCAAAAGGCACACTGCGTTTCCTCCAATGGAAAGCTAATCCTCCAGTATCGCGTAAAAGACAGGGCAGCTAACCATGCACTTCTAGAGGGGAAACTCCCCAGCAGGCTCATACGAGATAGGTAGGCGGGCTCAGCCAGTCGTCGCTCCACTTCCTATAGTAAGGCAGACTAATTAGATGCGCCACGTCAATTAGACTATTCTCCAAAGCCCAACCGTGCCCTCCGTCTGTGCCTTCCTAACGCTTTTAATATCGGTCAATTTGCCATCTTGATACCACGAGTCAATCCACAACTCAGACGCTTCAACACCGCAACCTCGCACCCTGACAAACGACTTTGGGCCCTCTAACAACCATTAGCAACCAACCACCATGGCCGAAATGGAGCTGTTCAATATTTGTCACAGGCTTTGCCTGTGACTGTTATGTCGTACGTGTAGCTAAGGTTAGGGTCGCACTGCCCTGTGTGGTCAGTGCTCGCAGTCAGGGCTGTATTTCCGACAGCTCTGACTGCCCCACAGTTACGATCCTTTGCGCAACCACATCAATACAATCGTATACCCAAGATCGCTTCCCATTACACTATTGAGGCGGACATAGCCTATCTCCTGAACGATATGACCAACGAAGACCTTCAAGCTTTCGCGGAGTCGCAAGATGATCCCGTGAGCGATGGCCAGACCGAATTATACATTTACACCTGCTTCCTTATCTTTCAGAGGTCAGGTTCAGCAGCACACCTCGAGCAAGCAATTCGGCAAACACAAGGTTGGGTCACAGTTACCCCGACGGACCACTCTGATCGCACCCGACCGCGGTTTTCTACCACCCTAGAACAGCCATCCTTTATTGCAAGACAACAACACTATTAACCAACTACATTTATATTAGAAACAGCTGAATCAGACCCTTCTGCAACCTCCTGGCACGTACGGGCATTATGGCCAGGCTTGCCGCACACACGACAGCACCGAACCCTCGTACGGCCCCCCCCTGCACCACCACTATCCGGCTGCATTTCTTGCGCTCCCTCCCTACCTACGGCCTTCTAGCCCAGTTGATCCGTTGCAACTTGTACTGCAAGCGATTCTCTAAGCTGTACGCGTGTTCTTTTGACTTTCCGGCGCTTACTAAGCGCCTCGTTAGCCTTGTAGAGCGAAGAGACCTCTGCACTAAGAAGAGCTATCTGGTATATTACAGCTATTGAACTCTTGGCTAGTTGGTCTATAGTAGCCAACATTGGGGTTAGGGAGCTATTCTAATAGTTGGTAATATGAGTTTTGATGAGCGTTAACTATACGTTAGCTTCCTAGAGGTTGTGTAGTGTTTGGAATACCTAAGGTTGTAGTATACTAGCCCGCGAGGTTAAGGGCGATAGTATATGAAGCTTGATATCTAGCTTAGATATTACCCTCTCTAGGTTATATAGCATAAGGCTAGCACCTATAAAGCTACTCTAGATATTCTTCTCCATCATTAAAGCGAAGAAGGCCTTATAGAAGTCGTAGAGGAACTTGAGCTTGCTAATGTAGTTGATATACATCTACATTAAATCCTTAACCTAGCGACTATACGCCTTCTTCAATAGCTTAAAGCAGCCGATATCGAGTGGCTAGAGGAGGTGCGAGGAATGCAGAGGTATATAGAGTATAATAATATTGTTTTTCTAGCAATGGAGCTCGAATTTAGTTAAGTAGTAGCTCTTATAGCTATCGAGGATTAATAACTAGTATATACCCTTTACCTAGAGCGCTATATAGTAGTCGAAGTGCTTGATCTAATCTAGGCTTACTATATTAGTAGTCTAGCTATTGTTGGTTGTTGCGATGCGCTAGTCGGCTAGAAGGTCGTACTTGGTATACTAGTTAGCGAGGTGGTACTACGCGGCTAAGATAATGAATAGAGAGATGGCCTAGCCGAGTATATTAATGCCCTGGATTACCGTCGCCCATTCGCGGTTGCCAGGCTAGGCTAGCTTCGCCTTGCTACGGCCATCCGAGGTCGTAACCACCATGCCCGCGAAGATGATGCCCATTATGAACCCTATCTCGTCGAAGTTGTAGATATCGTTATCCACAATACTATACTTAGCCTTGACGTTCCGTACAAGGGCAAACCACTCGCCAATAACCTTCGGATCCTCGCACTTGGCCCTCTGGTAGTCGTATCGACGCGACCAACGCATACAGAGGGCTGGCTGGCGTTTGACGAAGTTGTGGGCCCAGAGCTTGCCGACAGGGGGCGCGTCGCGTACGCGTAGTAGTTGGTTGGCCATATCTTCTACACCACACAACCTAGGCGGGAATGCTCGCGTATATAGCTCAATAACGTATTGAACAATAGCATTTTCTTCGGAATTGGTGAGCCGGCGCGACTTGGGCGTAGTATCGCGTCGTGCAGGCTTGCCGGCGCGTCGACGTGAGAGAGTCGTCCGGTCAATGTTGTAGATCTTAGCCGCAGCCCGTATACTTAGATTTTCGTCATTCTGCAGAGCTTCAAGTGCCAAGTTCACCCTGGCTTCAGGTAATGGAAAAGGCATGGCTTGTTGTAGCGAATTGAGGTGTTGAAGGTAGAGGGTCGCGTCGCGTCGAAAAAGTGGCTCACTCGCTTATATGGCTCACTCGCTTATAAAATACGTTACGCTATGTCCACTACAATCTTAGCCTGGCAAGTAAGAGACGAACCCTTGTACAAGAGCGGGTATGCAAGCTTGTTGTACAGGTCCTCCGCGATGGTCGTGACCTGTATTTCGAACATAACGTCGTAGAACCGAGAAAGGGTCTTGCATCTCCCATCTTCTAGGCTAAGACGGTAGTTGCGGGTCTGGTAGGCACCGAATCATGTTTTCCAGGATCGACCAACCTCACGGTCTGAGAGAAAAATAGATGGGTCCTTCTCTTGCCGAAAACTCGTATTGATGAAATCCACAGCTCGTTCTATGTCGTCGGGAAATTCTAACACAATCCTGAGCCCGGCAAGGTCGTGAATCTCATGAAAGATGCCAGAAAGACTTTCAAGTGGTTGTTGCCCTCCGCGGGCCTTTTCGCGCCGAAGCATGGTGGCCGCCAGCCATAGCGTGCGGCAGTCGCCGCCACCAATAACGGGCGACCGAGGGATGCCGAACGGGGCGATCATGTCCCCGCCGGACTCGGCGAGCGACGATGACGATCTTCCCGAGTTTCGCGGCCGCGTGGTGGGGAACGGCAAGGAGCTCCATAACGCGATCAGCCAGATTCCGCAGTCGCGGGCGCGTCCGCCTTCGATCGTTATCACAGGTGCGAAGGAGGCGCCTGACGCGGAGGAGCTGATCATCTCCCCGATGACGCAGGCCAATGGACTTGGCGAAATCCATCACAGCTTCAGCACCGGATCGCTCGGCGAACTCGCATCCGGGTCTCTCCGGCGGTTCACCCACGCGAGGTCGGCAACGGAGCTGCATATTTCGCTGACAAAATCGGCTAGCAGCTCGGCCACCGGCTCTGAGGATGACTCTGACGAGGATAGGCAGCGAAAGCCGCAGATGGTGCGGAAGAAGTTGGGCGAGCTCGTGCGGCCGGCGCTGCGACCTGCGTCCCGCCGTCGACCATCGAGCATGCCCGGGACACCGACCTTCTCCAAGGCGGTCCATTTCGACTCCCATCTCGAGCATGTGCGGCACTTCCTCCAAGTGGACAGGCCGCTTGCCGTCAGCGCTAGGTCTTCGCCCGTCGATAACTACGAGAGCGACGCCGAGTATCCATTCTCCGGCGACGAACGATCTTCTACGCGTGCTCTACCCTTCGAGTGGAGATCATCATAAGCAACTTCCCTGTGGAGACGCCGGTGCGTAAGGCTCAGCCGGTCCGCCTCGAACGGGTATGGCTCTCGAACGACCAAAAGTCCCTCGTCGGGTCCGTGGCTGTGGCCAACCTGGCGTTTCAGAAGCTCGTCGTTTGCCGGTTCACGCTCGACTACTGGAAAACAGCATTAGAGGTGGCGGCCGAGTACGTGAGCGAGATCCGCTCGGTCGACGCACCCCACAGCTAGGACAGGTTCAACTTCACTATCAAGCTGTCCAACCTGGTTAACTTGGAGGCTAAGACCCTGTACTTCTGCATCCGGTACTACGTGAACGGGCAGGAATACTGGGACAACAATAACGGTACCGATTTCCAAGTCGACTTCCGCAAGAAGATGTTGCTGCAGAACGGCAAGAAGGGCGTTATCGGCGCTGCTTCCCGCCCCTTGAACGGTCTGCCCAAGAGCAACCGCCGCCTAAGCCTCCCGGCTAGCTAGAAGTCTCGGCAGGGGTCAAGCGTGGGCGACGAGTTCGGCGGTAGCGCAGTTCCGGATAGCAGATCGATCCACAAGTACCTCGGCGAGTCTGGCTTATCGGGCTTGAGGCTCAAAGGTGTGAAGAGTGCGGGCGACCTCCCTAGCGACAGCCTGTCTAAGGGCTTGTCGGGCCCCAGCGGCCAGTTCGCACTCCGGTACGACTTTGGTGACTCTCTCAGCAGGGCAATTCAGAACGCTAAGAACGAGATGGCTGGCGGCAACAAGTCGGACGGGGGATTGTACATGAGGTCGCGGAAGAAGCTGGAGGCCCTGCTTGCTGCTACTGCGAACTTGGACGCCAAGGTCGTGGAGCTCCCCGACTCGGAGCTGGCGGCCACGACCAGTGTCGCCGCCCCGGCTGTCACGTCGCCTGCGGACTCGCCCAGGAGCAGTATCACGCCCGCAACGTACGACGAGATTGTCAATAAATGGTGCTTTGTAGGTATTCCCGGACCGCGCGCTGAGTTGCGCACGCCGACCGCCCAGGAGCAGATGGGAGGCAAGCTTCACTCTAGTCCTTTCAAGACATTGGTTTGCTGACTCTTGGGGGGTCATAGTTCGGCACCAAGCCCAAGACCTCGCAGGCCCAAGGGGGGTCGTCCAAGGCCGGGCGGCTTGACGGGGGTGACGACGCGAGCTGCAGCACGATGGCGAGCTACGACGGCAGCCCCGTGCAGATGTTGGGCAACAACTACCACCACTCGACGGCCAGCGGCCCCGCCATGCACCACTCGCTGCACCCGCACGATTCGAATCCGTACTTTGCCCACATGCCTATGCCATTGTACCAGGAGATCGGGGGCTCGCCCGCCGAGTCGCCGCTCGAGAGGAGCGCGACGGCGCCGGCGCAGCAGCAACACCAACAGATGATGAACGGGAGCCCGCTGGCCGGCCCGCCACCGCCGCCCCGGGCGCTGTCCGTGACCGGCCAGCCGCACCCGCTCGCGGGGGGGCTCACTGGCGCCCCCCTGGCTGGTACGTCCACGTCGCCGATCGAGTACCTTTACTAGCGCGCGCGTGATCGTTTTCCGTTTAATGGTTTGGAGACTTATGGCCCGGCGGCGATTACGGGTTAGCCAGGATGAGGAGAAGGCAGCACCGGATCAGTGAGATCTCGCTCTTCTTCGCTGTCCTGTCCTGGGCTGGCGCACTTGCGGTCGGTCGGTCGGTCGGTCGAACTGGTCCCTCTCAAGCCGCCCAGGTCCACTTCGGCTCTAGTCACATTTGCACCGTGGCATGCATACGCCGCGGCTTCTAATATCTCCCTGTCCTTTCCGCTTTTGCACTGTGGGAGTTCCTGCGCTGCTTTCTCAACGGATCATTGCGTCATACTGACAGACGCGCGGCGTTTGGGTAGTCCTTTTCATCTCTCCTTTCCGGTACGACGGCATGAAAACGGGAGTGTAAAATATTCTCGTTTTGGGGTTCCTTTTCTCGCTTGGCGCTCCTGGATCTCTGCGCCGGCGATTTTCGTTTCTCTTTTCCCCCTCTCCTCCGACCTCGCGCCTCTGGCCTGGGGTGTACCTCATCCGGGTCTTGGGGCTGGGGTCACATTGGGCAAAACGGCGTTCTTGTCTTTCTGGGCTTCGCATAACGGTTTGTTTGGGGTTTCTCTCGGTTTCTCTTGTCTTCAGTTGCTCTCTCTCATGCGCCTACGCACACACCGCCCCGTCGTCCTTCCTCACTGCCGCGCGTCTTGGCCGGGCTCTGGCACGCGCTGGTGGTGGCGGAAAGGGATGGAATGGTCGTTGATGGCCGTGACGTCACGTGATGCTGGTGTCGAAGGATCGGAAGTCTACGTTTGATTGAGAGATAAGGGAGGATGAACAAACAACAGCAGGTGGACATTGGTGGATCAGCGGGCTTGCTCCGAGGGCAATGTCGTTCCTTCTTTGAGCGGAGGTAATAACACGTGGAGGGGGGAGAAAGCAGCGTCCTCAGACATCACGCTAGTAGGCATGAATAGTATAGGTCCTTAGATATCAGAAATATGAGTATGATTATGAGCCAGCGCAATAGTTTTGTTCCTTCCCGCTGCCTGATGCGCTTAGTGCCTGGGACATGCATTGCTCGAGCACTGGTTACGCGTTCATGTGGTTGGACGTTGGACGCTGTTGGGCCTCGCCGTTTTGTACCTACCACGTGTGGTACTTGTTTGGAAGCTTACGTTGGGGGAAGAGTTTGTCATTCTGCCGAGTCAACGCATCATTATGGAGCAGGTCTGTTTTAAGCAGATGCGAGCATGAAGCGGAATACCATCAGACATTGGCGAAGGAGCGTCTCCGGCATGGCAACACGCGTGTTCTCAGTCGTCCTGAGGTCAATGAAACAATGGTCAAGGAGATAAACGAAGGTTCCCCGGATTTCGATCCACATATACTACATGTGATGATGTCCAAGGCCATGCTCAGCCGAGCTTTGCTCCTAACAACTCCGACTCGCCACCTTCCTGAAGCCAGTACCTTCTCAATCCTAATTGCCCTCCGCCAAAACACACGAGTCCTCCTACTCACGAACCATTGACCCCAACACAGTAGTACTCGCCAGCCCAGAACTTGGTCGCGCATCCCGTACCCGCTGTCCCCAACACGCTATTCCACGCATACAGCTGGTCAGGGGTAATCCCATGCGCCGCCGCGAACGCGGCACACGCGTTTTCCGGCTGGGCCTGGGCGTAGACGTCGCAGGCGAGCGGTACAGCGTTGTCCGGCTGCACGGCGGACGGCACGGCTACGCCGACGCAGTAGTACTCGCCGGCCCAGAATTGCGTGCCGCAGTTGGTACCCGCGCTGCCCAGCACGCTGTTCCACGCGTACAGCTGGTCGGTGCTGATGCCGTGGGCGGCGGCGAAGGCGTAGCAGTAGTCGCCTTGCTGGGCCTGCGCGTAGGCGTTGCAGTTGCGCGCGATGGAGTTGGCTTGCGTCGGGGAGGGAATGGGGGGTTTGTTGGAGGTGGAGGAGGAGGAGCTGCTGCTTGAGGCAGCAGTGGTAGTGGTGGAGGACGTGGTGGTGATTGGTGCTGTTGTCGTTATCGTCGTCGTTGAGGGACTTCCCGTGGCACCCGAGTCGGTACCCGTCGTCCATGACACCGGCGTCGGGTTGACCGTGATGGTGGGCTGGCCTTCGCCCATGCAGTAGCGGAGATGGGGGTCAAAGGTGCAGTTGGTGGACCCCGTGTCGAGCGATGGGTTCCACGTCTGCAGGTCGCTCCCCGTGAAGCCCCACAGGTCCGCCACCACGGCGCAGTCCGAGACGCCCGTAAAGTTGTATTGCATCGTGTCGCCTTGCGCGTAGACGTAGCAAGTGGTGCTGGTGTTGGGGGCCAGCTGCTGAAGGCCGGTGGAGAAGAAGGGGACGTAGGTGGCGTCAGGCAGCGTGGTGAAAGTGGTGGCCGTTTTGGTGGACGCCGAGCCCGTGTAAAAGGGCGAGTCCGGGTATGAGTCGTCTGCGTATACCGTTTGCGATTAGGAATGATCATGATGGGAGCAAAGACCCTGAGGAACAGGGGAAGGGCAAATACAGCTTCCGACGGGCATAACGCAGTAACTCTCGAACGCCAACAGGTTGGTGCAACTGTGGCATCGCATCACGTTGTTAGCACTATGCCAACGCCTCACGTGGCGCTCTGGATCAGGGAGACCGCTCACTTCTCGTTGACCTCGGGATTCAGAATGCGGAAGTCATCGAGGGTAAGACCGAACTCCCTGGTGATAAGGTCGCAGTAGTCGCCCTGCTTCACCTCGTAGTACTGTCCACACGTCGTCGTCGAGTTTGCGGCCACGTTCGTGGGCACAGGTACGGCAGAGGTGGCGACGGTGGGCGCGCCGATGCTGCTGCTGGGCGGGACGTACTGCAGGCCCGGCTCCGAGACGCAGATCTGCGAGCCGACGGTGCTGTTGAAGTTGTAGCACCCCACGTCGATCCACGGGTTGTATGCCAGCAGCTGAGTCTTGGTGAGGTTGTGCGCTGCCGCCACCGAGAGGCACGTGTCGCTGCTCTGGACGGTGTAGATGCTGCACAGCGAGGACAAGCACAGGGTGCCGCTGGCGGGAAAGTTGGCGCAGGACGCCGGCAGGTCGTTGTCGAGAAGGATCCAAGTTGTTGCGATGCCCTGGCCGAGCGAGATGGACTGACAAGTGTCGCCCGGCCGGATAGCGTACGTCTTGCCCGAGCAGGTGGCCGACGCGCCCGGTGCCGTGGCCGTAACCGAGAGCGTGGCCGTCGCCGTGGGCGTGGTCGTCAGCGGGTGCCCGGTGTATCCGCAGGACGACGTGTAGCTCTGGTAGATGGACTTGCTCCGCACCAGCGGGCCGTGCCCGTAGGGGCTCTGCGCCGTGTTCTGCAGCAACAGCAGGGCGCATTCGTTGCAGTCGGCACCCGGGCTGGGCGCCGATTCTGTCGCAGCGGTCGTGAGGTTGCCGAGCACGACATTGCAGTATACGCCGTCGTTGGTGAGACACGTCTGATTGTAGTTGAAGAGCATCGTGCCAGGGACGTCGGCGATGGACACGGTGAAGCCATACTCGTTGACGTAGGTCACATCCTTGCACGAACTGCTCACGGCGTTGAACCAAAATGACAGGGCCAAACTGCAGACCGCGTTGCACACGTTCTGAAGCGTGCTCTGGGCATAGATGGTATTCGAATCTAGGCCGGCGACCGCATTGTTGCAGCCCGTGACGTCCGTCGAGAGAGACGAGGCGCAAGCGGGCGGATAGCTTGCCACCGTGTCGGCGGGGAATATCTGAAAGCCGGCAGTCGTTGGGGCAAGGAGCAGCAAGAGCGCCGGGAACCGGCACCAGCCCACTTGCGGGGAAGCCATCTGTTCTGGTCAGGGGCTGATCCTGTCTCTTAAGGGTGAGAAAGAAACTCGAAACCAGCGTTACTGCGCGGGAACGAAGATGGGTGAAGGACCAAGATAAGGTGCCTAGGTGAGTAGGCATGCATTTCAGGAGATTCAGAGCCGCTCGGCTGGCATAATTAACCCCGTCTCCGGTCCACACGCGGCCAAGCTATGGGGCCTGCAGTCCAGCGTCGCGTCGTGGGCCATCGGTCCGTTGTGTCGCAGGCAGCTGCTGGCGACGCACGTTGGTTGTCGATCAGAAGCCCGGAATGACGGGCCCCAACCAACACAACCAAGGATCATGAGCACCGGGAAATTGCCATGGGAGTAGTATGGGTGCTGCCCACTCCGTACCGTGGCACGCTTTCTCAATAGCGGCGTGATTGCCCCTTTACTAGCGCATCGTTCACATTCTAAAATACGGCGTGGCATCAAGGAACGCGCCCTCAGAGCAACCAACGAGCCGTGTCGGGCCCACACTAGCGACAATACCGGCCGCGGACGGAAGGCATCGGTCGCGGTCACGCGTGATCAGGCTGTCTGGTTGGTCAATTCCCGATCTATTGCAGCACACAGCCAACTAACACTTCCGCAAAAATGCAGACGGGGCCCGGGCAATTTGCCAATTTCTCATCCTTAAGAATGCAACGTGAGGCAGGGTTCAGTCCTATACCTACCCCTAGGGACATGCAGGTACCGGCGCCGGTACCTAAGTAGACATATGTCAAGTGTGCAGGAGACGCGCCTAACTGCGCTGGTGACAATGTCAATGCGATGTTACCTGGGCGATGGTGGCAGTTCTTGCCTGGTGGCAGCGTTCGCGAGCGCGTGGCGCTGATACATAAGAAGCTCTGGTTCGTGGTGCAGCCTCCCATTCCCTCATGACATGACACTGAGTGCCGTGAGCCGGCCACCTTCACGTCAAGTCTCTTACTCGCCATCATGGCCTTCACTGCGCCAAAGTCCAATTACCCTCTGCTCTTCGTCTTCCTTCTCATCATTCTCCCGAGCGTCGTTGCTTCAGGGGCGGCCTCCAGCTCCCCGAACCCTGGCCTCTTGCCCTCCCCCATTCTCCGGCGCGACGAATACTCGTGCGATGAAAAGACACCCTGCGGCAACAAGGCATGCTGTGGCAAGTCTGGCTTCTGTGGCTACGGGCCGACGTACTGTGGCACCACTGGGTCGTCTCCCAACGACGCCTGCTGGAGCAACTGCGACGCCCATGCCCCCTGCGGGCAGTACGCCGCGCAGCCGGGCCAGACGTGCCCGCTCAACGTCTGCTGCAGCCAGTTCGGCTTCTGTGGCACGACGACCGATTTTTGCGGCACGGGCTGCCAGAGCAACTGTCAAGCCCCTTCGTCGGGTAAGACGGACAGCGATGTCCAGAAGCGCATCGTGGGCTACTACGAGAGCTGGGCTATCGGCAAGAAGTGCCTGGACATGAACATCAACCAGATCCCCGTAGAGAGCCTGACGCACCTGAACTATGCGTTTGCCTTCATCGCGCCCGACACATTCGACGTCGGGCCGATGCCCGGGACAGACGCGTCGACCTTCTCCGACTTCACGGCGCTCAAGAGCAGGAACCCCAACGTCGTCATGGGCGTCTCCGTCGGCGGCTGGACGTTCAACGACAACTTCACCTCGACACAGCCCGTCTTCAGCGACATGGTGTCGACCAAGGACAAGCGGGCCACCTTCATCGGCAAGCTGGTGTCCTTCATGACGCATTACGGCTTCGACGCCGTCGATCTCGACTGGGAGTACCCGGGGGCGCCGGACCGGCAACCCCCGGGACGCAGTGACGACGAGGCAAAGGTCGACGGGACCAACTATGTGCTGCTGCTGCAGGAAATGCGCGCGGCATTTGACAAGCAGCAGCGCCCGCTCAAGATCTCCTTCACGGCGCCGACGTCGTACTGGTATCTCCGCTGGTTTGACATCAAGGGCATGTCCGCGGCGGCCGACTACGTCAACTTCATGACGTACGACCTGCACGGCACCTGGGACGCCAGCAACGCCATCGGCAACGTGGTGCTGGCGCACACAAACCTGACCGAGATCGACGAGGCGCTGGCGCTGCTGTGGCGCAACCAGGTCGACCCGGCCAAGGTCAACCTGGGGCTGGCCTTCTACAGCCGCACCTTTACGCTGTCGAACCCCAACTGCACAACGCCCGGGTGCCCGTTCCCGGACCAGAACGGCGGTGGCCAGAAGGGGGCCTGCACCGACAACTCGGGCACACTGAGCTACGGCGAAATCACGGATGTCCTTGCTTCGCATCTGGAAATTACGCCGACGTATGACCATGCGGCGGGCGTCAAGTACTTCACGTGGAACACGGACCAGTGGGCGTCGTACGACGACGAGCAGACGTTCCAGCAAAAAATCAAGTACGCCAATATTCAGGGGCTCGGTGGTCTGTTGATCTGGTCCGTCGACCAGGACGACCGTGCGCTCGACGCGCTGCGCGGCGTGCTGTACCCGAACCCGCCGCCCAAGCGCAACGACGTGGCCGACAACGCGGCATTCTGGCAGCACAAGCAGCCCGGCGCGTGCATGACGACCGAGTGTGGCGGCAAGTGTGGGCCGGGGTTTATTGAGATGACCTGGCTGGAGTGCCCGGACGGCGGCGACACGCAGCAGAAGGTGTGCTGCCCCCTCGCCAGTGCGCCGGACCCCAAGACCTGGTGCGTGAACGTTGCGTGTTGCCCTCGCCCTTACTCTCTCTTGTTCTCTTTGTCTTGTGCATTTCCTTCTTTCCTGTCTTTGTCTCTTTTTTTTCTTCTTGCCTCGTCCTCCCCTCTCTCTCTTCGTCCCTCTCTTCCTCTATTCTGTCCTCCCTCCGTCCTCCTTTTCTCTCATCAAGCCAACATAGCTGACGTTGTCAAACAGCGCCTGGCGTGGTAACCCCACGTTATGCAACGGGCAGTGCCACGGCGGCGAGGTGGCACTGGCGAGCGCGGTCAGCGCCGGCAACGGCTACTGCATGGACGGGCGGCAGTTCTACTGCTGCCCCGTGCCGGCGGCGCTGGACGGTGGCATCAACTGCGGCTGGAAGGACAAGTGTGACGACGGCCAGACGCTACTAACGTTTGCGGGCAACTTCGAGGGCGACGCCGACACGTCCACGCTGAAAGGTCTGCGCGGCCAGGCGCTCTCGGACGCGCTGGCCAAGCTGCCGTCTCTCGCAGGCGAGCAGCAGTACTGCTGCGGCAACGACGAGGTGGAGAATTGGAAGGACTGGTACGTCAATCTTGTGTTCGCCTTTCCCCCCCTATGCTGTCAGGGGTTCGGGGACGCACGCACCTTGTCACCGATGATGGAATGAAGGACTGATAGAGGTTGTTGTTTGAACAGCTACTGGGCGGGCACTACGGGCAAGGGCGTGTACAGTTGTGACGACAACCACTGCGCCACGGGCATCGACGTCGAGCTGACCAACGCCTACCGCGGCGAGGGCCAGGTGTGCACCCCCATGTCGGCCCGGCAGCGCGCCTTCTGCTGCACGCCGGCGTCCGGGCAGAGCCTGTTCTTGCCCGTGCCCCTGGAGGACCTGTTTCCAAACCCGCCGCCGCTGGACCAGGCCGAACCCCTGTTCGACCTCGAGGTCGACGACACGTGGGGCGAGGGAGGCACGCGCCCGGCGGACGCCTCGGACGACCCGGACCACGCCAGTTTTGGTTTCGTTGTCATTACGAGCCCGAAGGAGGTGCAGGTCAGCCTGGACAGGCGCGACGGCTCGCCCTGGGACGTGTTCGACTGCCACGACGCCGAGGGCGAGGATGAGCAGACGGTGCGCGTGGTCTGCGCCCGCGGCGCCGACGACTCGACTGCTGGCGAGGCGGATCGGTGCAATGACATCCGCCGCGGCCACGGCGTGCCGGGCACCATCCTCCAGATGCCTGCCGGTTGCGGCCCGGGCCGGTACGCGGTGGCCAAGGACATGCGCCCGTCGGCCAACCAGTCGCTGCCGGGCCACCTCGCCCACGTACACCGCCGCCGTGCCGAGACGGGCCGCCCGTACACGGTGTACGACCTCGTGTTCGACTACAATTTCCAGCGCGTGCCGCGCGCGTTCGGCGACAGCATGATGCGCCTCGACTTCTCCAACGAGGAGGGCTACTGGGACTCGGTCGTCGACCGGCCCGGCGACAAGAGCAAGCGCGCCGAGAAGCGGGAGGCCCTGGAGAGGTTCAGGCGCAACCGGCGGGCCTACCTTGAGGATGAGTGGCGCGACGCATACCACGCCGGCGCCCTCACCCCTGAGGAGCTGCACCGGCGCTGGTTTGGGTCCGACGTGCTCGCGTGGCTCAAGAACCTCGTCAACCTGGGCCAGGCCGAGGTCACGGTCGAGCGCCACCACACCGTCCGGGAGGAGCTCAACGTGATCCTGATGGACCAGCAGTTCTCGTGCCCCGTCGGTCCCGCCATCGCCCAGGCCAGTGTCAAGGCCAACCTCCGCGCCAACATCGACGTCGACACCACGTTCGGCCTCACACTCATTGCAAAGCTGGCCTTCCCACCGGACCTGAGTCAGTCGTATCTGTACTTCAAGAACGAGGGAGAGATCAGGGCCAGCTTTACGCTCGACGCTGTCGCCTCCATCAGCTACAGTTCGGGCGACATCAAGCTGATCGGGCTCGACAACTTCCCCGGCGCTACCTTCCGCGTGCCCGGCATCGTCACCGTCGGGCCCAACATGGCCGTGTACGCGTCCGCCGATGCTGCCGTTACGCTGGCCGGCCACCTGCAGGCCGACGTGACGCTCGCGTCCTGGACGATCCAGCAGACCTTCCCGCAGACGGCCGAGTACCCGGCCAAGCCGCTCGACGACGAGACGAACAGTGACGGCACGCAGACGGTTGGCACGCCCACCTTCAAGGCGTCCATCAGCGCGAACGGCGAGGTGGCGCTGCACCTCAAGCCGCGCATCACGTTCGGCATCGTGTTTGACGCGCGCTGGAAAGTCGACTCGTGCAGCGTCGACCTGATGCTGGACGGCTACATCATCTTCCATGCCGAGCTGGCCCTGGCAACCGACACGGACAATAGCTGCCCGTTCCGGTACGGCATCGACGGCGGCACCAGCATCTACGCCCAGCTGACCGCGCCGAGCCTCTTCGGCTGGGGCGGCACGAACACCATCCCCATCTACGCCATCCCGCGCAAGCAGCTGACACCCGACAACTGCGAGAGCTCGGCGACGGCCAAGCGGCTGATGCGCCGTGCCGAGCTCGACAGCTACCTTAACTCCACCGTCTCCGATCTCCAGCACAACGTTTTGCTGCCGGGCATGGCAGGCGTAGTCGGCGCTGTTCCTGAGCCTGACCTTTCCGCGAGGACCGCGCTGCTGGGCGCGCGCAAACTCCCAGTAGTGCCCGACAGCTTCAGCATCGGCCCGCTGATCACCATCCCAACGGGGTTCCTCAACTGTCCCGCGAGCGCCGACGAAGAAGACTCGTGCCCCCTCTGCACATCGACTGGCTGCGACGGCGGCAGCTGTCCGCTGGGGCTGGGCCGCCGAGATGACGACGACGAGCCGTTGCCCGAGGGCATGGCCTGCCCCTGGAACTCTCCGCCCGACGACGACGCCTGTACCGACGCGTCAGTCACTAAGCGCGCCATAACGACCAAGCCGTTATCGTTTTCGTGGCGCAACGGGGACTACCCGTACTCAACCTACCCATCGTGCTCGGCGAACGCCCTCACCTCGGGCCCCCTTACGCGTGTATCCAAGTGGTACATGACGCCGGCCACAAGTATTGGCTCCTGCACGCCCAGTGTCATCAAGGCGAACAGAGACTCCAAAACGGGCAAGGTGGGAGTCACAACAGCCTCACAGGGTGTGCCAGCCTCGGCAGGCTTGCCCATTGCTAAATTCAACACGGATCACGTATTCGAGGTGCAGCTCATTGCACTATTCCTCGAATGGCTGTGCAACACTAGCAAACAGCGAGGCTACACCAGCGGCCCAATACCGTTTCCGCAGGGCTGGGGTAGGCCCGATGCGACGTGGTGCGCTGCCGTAATGGGTGAGAACGACACACATGCAGTCCCCGCGAGGACGAACTACCCCCTAAAGTACCAAGACAGCTGACGCAATCACGAGCCAGGGCCCGATCAGGGATTTCTCTATAGCCTCGACAATACCCCTGAGAACTTCATTGACCACACGAGCACCTTCCTAGGTGGCGAGGTCAAGCTGGAACTGCTCGCTCTGCTGCAGGAAGAAATAAACGGCGTTAAGAAGAATTGGCTGGCGTCCAACGACGTTAATCTCAAAAACTTGCCTGTCGATGCGGTGATCAACAAGGTCAAGAACGTACGTTATTGTCCCCAAGAACACTACTTTACCCATACACCCCCCATTCCCTTACCCCCAAGCCTTCAACTGACCAACAGCAACCCCTCTACAGAGCGCCGCAGTTTTCCAATACCTCCAAATGGGGCCTATCACCACGGCTTGGAAGCAGCCCGCCAACTCGGTGGAAAGAGTCGCGGCCACGTTTGACAGCTACTACTGGACCTCTAGCGTGGCGCAGACCGCCCCGGGCACGCGGCTGACGCGGCCGAACCCGCCCCAGGGGGTGACGAGCTGGGGCCTGCGCACGCTGTGGTGCTACTGGATCGACAACCACGCGGCCAAGGTCGAGGAGAAGGTAGCGGCGTGGCTGGGCGCGGCTGCCACGTCCTTGCAGCAGCACACCAGCGGGTCGAGCAACAAGGCGCGCAATTTTCTCACGAAGCACATGCAGGGGACAGGCCTGGCGACCGCGGCAAAGATGGTGCTGCCGCGCGCCCCCAACTTCTTTCAGATTCCGCTGCCCGGCACGCCGGGCAGCGCCGCGGCGACGTCGAGCCGCTACATGCTGTGGGGGGACTCCAATAACTACGGGCCGCTGGGGCTCTGATGGCCCGGGTTGGCGAAGCCTGGCACTACCTATGTACCTTACGCACCTCGTCAATTGTTGACCTTTTGTGTCATGAGCGATTCAACGTCGTGCACGACTCAGATGTACACAGTCGGACCCGTAGTCTCCGTTCCACAAGCGCAAGTACTTGCTTGGAGTCATTATGTCTCCGTGCGTCCGTCGGTCAGGTGCCAACAATTGTGCTTC
Organism: Chaetomiaceae sp. R4402; assembly: GCA_023628555.1. Classification (NCBI taxonomy): domain Eukaryota; kingdom Fungi; phylum Ascomycota; class Sordariomycetes; order Sordariales; family Chaetomiaceae; species Chaetomiaceae sp. R4402. The sequence goes on from JAMAKO010000125.1 coordinate 18,064, forward strand.
ATGGCCATTTTCATAGGCAGTTAGTTTATCTGTGTTGCAATACAGGAGCAGGCCTGAAGGAAGGCACACATGACGATTGATCTGCCCGGGACAGGGAAGAAGAACATAGTTACCTAGACAAGTGATGACTAGAGGTCGTGTAGCCACGTGGCTGGAGATGGAGAACATATACAGAAGATCGCAATGAAAATTATCGTAACTAAGTTACATACGTTAGTTAACTAACTTAGTTATGTTAGTTAGTTAGTTGACACAGTAACCAATCGGTAGAGATACTAGGAAAGAGAAAAGTGTTCCCCTAGAAGAACCCTAGACTTAAATGCCAGATAACTAACTAAACTAGCTATAGTTACTCTACAGCAGCCTTTTCGCTATCAGTAGTTAGACCTATTGATTATTGTTTAGGAGATTGAGGCGAGAGAGATTGTGAGAGACGGAATTTACGTTGTTAGGTCCGCACTGTGTCCAACGACGCTCGCCCGAGCGCTCGGTGTGTGGCTGCCTGCATCTCGCAAATGCATTCCCGCCCCGTCGTAAAATTCAACCCGGGCCACATTCTCCCGTGTTCGCACACCCGCAACCAACCCAGCTGCTGCTCGTCTTCATCATCTATGGCCAGGACCGCCCAAACCGCGCCAAAGAACGCGCCGCGGGTTTTCTGGGTGCTCGATCAGTTTCCCGACCACAACGGTAAGCTGGCGACGCTCGTGCAGAAGCAGTCGGCGTCAAGGGTGCAGCACGAGCAACAAGGCGAGCCATGTGCGACGATCCGCTTCCAAATCTACTTGGCCCTGCCCGAATCGGCCGGCAATGAAAGCAGCACTGGCAATACCGCCGTCTTGCGCCTGCTGGGGTACCTCGAGCAGGGGTTCGACAGCAGCGAGCCCTCGCGCGAGTGGGAGGTCTACTGGACGACCGGCCGCGATGCATCCGGCGTCCTCGCGTGCGTCGAGCACCAGCGCCGCGAGATTGCCCACCGCAAACGACAAACAACCCGTTCGGCAGCGGCGCGGCCGCTCATCCCCAAGATCGCATTTTCGCCCGACGACGAGCGCCGCTGCGGCTTCTTTATCTGGGCCGCCCTCGAGGACCTGCAGCCCTGCCCGGACAGGGACGAGCCCGTCGGCCCGCTGCTGTGGGTGCGCTTCGACCGGCGCTTCCCGGCGCGGGCGCGCGCCGAGGAGCTCTACCGTTTGGAGTGCCCGCCCGAGCTGTTTGGACCGGCAGACCTCGACGAGGATGAGGACGAGGAGGAGAACCTGGTGCTGCCGGAGCGGGTTGATATCGCGGTGGAGCGTGTGGCGTTGCGCAAGGAAGGAAGCACGGGCAACGATCTGTTGATGATGGCATGGAAGAGCAAGCTGCCGGATGAAACGTACGACCTTGCAGTGGACGAGGACGAGGGTCAGCCTCAGGACAACGACATGGAGTACGACAAGATTGAGCCTCTCATCCAAGGGGGAGCGGAAGCAGCGAATGCCGACTCCGACGAGTTGGTTGACATCACGTTCGGCGAAGAAATCGGCGAGTTTGTCGCTGTTTTTCGGTCCCAGCTGGAAGTCTCACCATCGGACGCGAATCTGGTCTACCTCGTGTACCCCAAATTCCTCACTCACGTCTCGGCTGATCGCAGGGCCCAAGCGCTCGGCACCACGGCACGATCCTTCACGGCGGCCCTCACCCAGAAACTCCCCAGCGGCAAGACAGCGTACATCGAATTCCGCACACCGATGCATGACGCCAGCTTAGGTGAACTGATCGCGCGCCATCGCGCGCTTTTAGCGGCCAGACCGGGCTTCTCGATCGGAGTCGTTCGTCCAGGCCCAGCGAGTGATGATGGCAGCGCCCGGCGAATACATCCTTGTTACCAATACGAGCAAACCCCCGCCAACGCCCAGATCGACCCGTTCCGAACCTTTCTGGTGGTCCTCGACAAGCCCGACTTTGTCCAGAATCAAGGCGTCTTGCTCGTCATGACGGACGGTGGCAGGGTTGAGAATCTGCCCTGGGCGAACGACGAAGGGGAAGAAGTCCCCTACCCGTACCCGGTTCCACGCGCGGAGCCCGACTATGACGAGACGCTGGTTCTGCGGAGCGGCGGAATGGCCGAGGTCGCGAGGCGGCTGGGCATGTTGGTGCTTGACGCCGACCCCCTCCCTTCTTATTACACACCTAAGTAGCAGTTTACTCACCCGGTTGAAGCTCGGTTGGGATAAGTTTTGATGAGTTTTGAAACCATGGGGCGGATGACGATCTCTTTCTCTCGGCTCTGAGTTCTAGCAATGTAATTGTCACCCTGAGATCAAGAAGAGGATTGATCTTCGCGAGACAAAGAAGCCCCTAGGCTATCTTGCTTCGTTGTTGCAGCGTCTGTCAGGGCGTCCATCACATACAAAACGCAATGGTTCCAGAGGGTCAAGGGTGGCGTCGGGGCGTATCACCAAACGTAGCGCTTAGATGCAAATCTACATCGGCCGGCTCTTCGCGCCCCGTTTCTAGCCTCTCGAGAACTCGAATGGAACTATTGCCAACCGTTATTGGTAGTTCCAGGCCGCCATTATCTAGCCTCCTATTGCAACAAATCCCCTCTACCTCCACCCATCCTTTGAGATATAGTTAACGGAACCTAGTGCTAACGCCTGCATCGACGCTGTCTCTCAAGCAACGACAAAAGTCCTCTCCCCCCATCCATAGATCGTCTTCAGCTTCCGCGAGAGGATTAGCAGCCGGTATCCCTCAATACGCGACTAGTAGGGCCGGTGCACCATAATCCACTGCTTCAATCCCATGCTCCCGGGCAGGAGAAATGTATAGACAGACCCGAACTTGGGTATAACGGAGAAACCCAGGTCTGCCATAGCCACCACGAAACCCGCCCAGTTGACCGTGTTAGCAACGACACGTTCGAACTTACGGGCTCCCCCATGACGGCGAGACGCGGGTTCGGTCCGAGTGCCGGGAACTAGATTAAATTAACAGTGAATATTAGATGTGCGAAAATGGTCACAGCGTCAATTAGCCAACCACACTCAGCATACTTGCGTTATGCAAATCTCAGCACAGATTGCGACATATGGAATACGCCTCCAAGCGCACTTGGTGCAGCTGCATCCAGCGTGGGGTTCGTCGTAACCGAATCCGAGGTTTGGTCCCTTACATATTTTGAGGCGAAGAACGCAGTCAGTCCCTATCCTCCTTCATCACTCGTGCGTGGGGGTACGAGTACTTTGATATCATTCCATTGAATGGCCCTTATTAAGAACATGAGTGAGGCTGTAAGACGGGACACCGTGAGGATTACGCGTGCATTCGTCAACTCGAGATTCTCCAACGGCATTGCAGGCTGTCTAGTCTAACGTCAATTGATGGAACCAAGCAACAAGAGGTTGTGTTCAATTTTTATCATAGACAAAGACTTGGCCTCCAACGTTTCAGATTCGGTACTGCTTCGTCCAATGCTAACCAGGCACGTAGGGAGGAGACTCATGTGGAGGCCGAGACACCACTATGTGGCAGCGGTGCACGGCATACCGTACCCAATACCATGTGACCATCATCTATCTTCTGCCTGGCTCGGGGCGGCCGAGGGCTGTGATTCGGACATTCGAGCCGAAATCAGCTACCTCACCACATTTAACCATTCATGTTTCAGCAGAGCTTTCGCATCCGGCCGTTCTTTCGGGTCCAGCTGGATCATAGATGTCACGAAGTCCAGATACGCCTTTCTCTCCACGTCCGAGAGGTCACGTAATCCGCTGAACTGCGCCAGAGAGCATGGCGGAAAGGTTGACGGTTTCAAGAGCTTGCCTAAACATGAACGAGGGGTTCAACAGTCAGCGAAACAGCCTTTACCCGACGAACAGAGCAAACATCTCACCTTCACCGTCAAAATACTGATCTCTGGTTGCAGATCTTGCCAATAGGTCCTCGGGCATGTTGCCGAGGATAGCCGTCATCTGCGCCAGGTGGGCCTCGGCGGTGTAGGGAGCTGTCGGGGTCCAAGTGCCGTCGAAGAGGACTTTACCCTCGGCAAGCTCCCAGACAATAACGCCCAGGTTCCAGATATCAACTTTGTAGTCCCATTTCGCCCCGAGAATGACCTCTGGGGCGCGGAGCATTTGGGGTTGGATCCACTCTGTTAGATGACGGTTAAACCAGCTTGCTGGTTCGTGATTCTTGTTGTCAGTTCTGTTCAGGGAGGGGCCATAATCAAGCCTGTGAACTCACAGGTTCCAAAGTCCGCTAGCCGAACGGAGAGGTCGCTTAGCTGCGCGAGATCTTCCTCTGCGGACGAAACTTGTGCTGACTCCATGTAGAAGTCGTTTGGTGCCTCTAGCGGTGGACGGTTGGGGCGGAATACTTCGGAGGGCGCATGTTCAAACATGACGTTGATGGCAGCGGTTTCGATGAGAATGTTTTGGGGTTTAATGTCTGTACCAGAAGTGTGAGATCCACTCTAGCACGGGGGAAGAGCAGATAGCAACATGTCACAGGGGTCGTTGCAACCTGAGTGCTCACCAGTGTGGATGACGTGACACTCGTCGTGCAGATACGACAGCGCCAACAGAAGCTGTCTGGAAACTTCCTTCATCAGAGGCACCGGAAGCCTCAGCTTCGGAAATAGTCGCCGATATATCTTCATGTCGGGACCCATCGCTTTGAAAACAAGGCATACGTGTTTGCCATTCGGACCGTGGTGTTCGAATTGGTCCATAAGCGGCAGTATGTGGTTTGACCCTGGATGCGAAGTGGTCTTGACCTTCAGCTGTTGTAAAATATCCAGCTCAAATGTGTCTTGTTGCTGTCCATAGCAATCGGCTGTAAGAACCTTGAGTGCAACATGCCGTTTTGTTCTGTTCTCAGTTGTGGAGACCATGAGACCAGTGGCAGCGATGGGATAGCTCAATGGATTGGGACCTACTCAAGATGGCAAGCCAGCCAAACAGTGGAGTACACACCGTATCCAAGTTTTCTGACGACCTTGTATTTGCCGTTATCGAACACATCACCAATGCGAACAGGATGGTAGCCTCCCTGACAGTACCGGCTGATGCTCTCCTCGGAAAAGAGGCGCGCAGGTTGTGCAATTCGCTTGGAAGAGAGTCTCAAAGCCGCTTTGAGGCGGTTCATACTGGAGCTCAGCATTTTGGAAGTTACAGTCCTTGGTTGCGATGAAGTTCAATGTTTGCCTGGTGGTTGTTGCAATCAGTTCGCACACGTTATGGTACGATGCTCAGCTCAGGACTGCAGGTCGCGGATGTGTGCACAAGCGCGGTCAACCGAGACGCGAAGCGGCCTGGCACGTGACTCGTTGCCCTTCGTTACGGCACAGCAAAGGTTCGTGCCCAATCAACTGAAGGTTGCTAAATTGGGATGTGACTCGGTGCAGATGGGCGCCTTGGCGCCTAGTGACACGCCAATGCCGTTGCACTGTGCATCTGGCCTCGAGCCGCTCAACCTGGGATGGCAACAATGCAAATCCCAAACCTCCAGACCGCAAATGCGGCCGTTGATGCGGCTAATAATCATCCGTTGTCTTCGCTGTGCCCTGTAAATTGAGCACGAATGGTCCGGCATCACCACCCAAAGAGACTAGCACAACCGCCGGCCAGATCCTGTGGCCATCTGTCGCTGTTGTCACATCGCCTGAGCGCAATTTGAAGACACTGCCACCAGACCCCTTCCTGACCCCCGACGTTTTGCCCCAGTGAACTCATGTATATTAAGCATGGCGAAACTTTCCCTTACCGTCTCAATTCCCCCATCGCTGCCTCGTCCCCAAAAGCATCGGAGTTGTCTTCCCCTTCTCAGTGCCAAGTGAGCAACGTCCCCGTGTGAAGAGAAGCCGACCATACGCCGAACCCACCTACCTACCCTCGCCGCCAGCAACGTCTTGTTTCACTGCGCAATTGCAGTTTCTGCGTCCCTTCAATTCGCCATGTTTCCCACCAGATTTCTCCGGGCTCTTCAGTCCATCTCTTGGCGGTACACCACTCACCATGTGAGAGACGGCCGACGACCAGAAGCGGAGCAGCTTATCAAAGACCATTTTGACGCCCGACAGCTCGAAGATCGAGGTGTCGAACACGCTGAGGTTGTGTACGTTTCTTTGTCTCTCACAGTCATACCCAGGTTCAGCGTTGCTTTCAAACCGACTCATTGGATGACATCTTCTCAATTGTCGCCTGTTCTGAAGACTGACGGAAACAACCGAACAGGTCCACTTTTCATGGCGGTGACGGGCATGAAAAGGAACACATCACGGTCGAGTTTAAGGACGCAAATTTCCAGCATGTTACGACACATCACGTCCGAGGCCCCAAAGATGCAAAGAATTAGACTGGCTTGATGTTGGAGTGCATGGAACGTCAATACGCCTCAGCTGTGCAAGGAAGCAAAAGATTTGACTGCCATATATGATGCGGCTTCCTGTTCCCGACCGTCATTTGTCGAATGATTTTGAATAACTAGAGGGGGGATTTTCATTGAGGGTGTGTTTGCGCAGTGCATCAAAGGAGCTGCGTGTCAGACGCTATAACATCAACTCACTAGGATGGGGATTAGCCGCCCGTGTTCATGCTGAATTCCCGTGTGCACAAAACCGCAGATGGCACAGGATGCAATTGCTTCAGGTTACGCAGCAGTGCGAGATGGCTGATCTTGTTGCGTGGTAGCGATTCTGGCTTCCGGGAAGGTAGATGGCTCGGTGGGGTTGCAAGTGAGCGCGTATGGCAGGGCGTGAATAAAAACACCCAGCGAAAGAAATCCACGAAGTAACAGTGCAAGAGCCTGAAAGCTTTCAACTTCAAATTCAATCGATAGTCGGTGAAGGAATCTAGAAACCTTGATGAAAATCGGTGAACCAGCGGCTTCACGTAGACGCGGATTCCCTTGTCGGAGCGGTCATCGCTCTGCAGCTCCACGTCCTCGAGGCACCTGACGTTGATGTCCCTACTGCTGCCGTTCTCGTCGCTGCTCCTGAGCCGGCTGGCGAGTGGCCTGTCGCGCCCACAAGAGCGGCGGTGGTATTTCTTGTTGCTGTTGTCACTCTGCCCTGACTGTGGCCATAGACCCGGGAGGCACTTGGAGAGCAGGGGTCGCAGCGTAGGGAGATATACGCAGGTTATGCCGGAGCCTAGTTCGCCAATGGACCAGTACGAGAAGCCCACATTGTTCCAGGTGACGTCGTCGCTGAGGTTGAGGTATTTGATGCGGATGGCCGAGATGGCGTATGTCTGCGTTGATATCTGTGTGTCAGAATTGAGCTCACGCTCCGTAAAGACTGAAGACTTATAAAAAGACCGAGACAGAAGACAGCTATGAGACCGAACTTCTAGCTCCGTTAGAGATTCAACCAGCTCAGAACTGGGGGCGGCAGCACGAACACGGTGATGTCGGTGATGATGTTGCCTGCCGCGTTAATATACTTGAACGGCAATTCGGGGATGGACGTGCTGGGGGTATCAGGAAGCTAGAACTTTTCAATGGGCGTGTAGGCAAAGATAATAACTAGAAGTTGTGATATAGACTATAGGGCGATGAGGACAAAGGCGACTAGAAAAGCATAACGTATTCGACTGGTCCTTAGGATACGATAGTATTGGAGAATGAATTTGAGTTTAGTGGCGGTTATGAAGCCGTTATAAAGAACGATCGAGATGTAAAACGTCTGCGTTTAAGGAATCAGCCACTATATACTACAAATAGCTATCGTAAGTCGACTACCCCCCATTTGGGCCACCCCACCTTTGGGCCACTTTGTAAGTGTAACGGGCTGGGCCTCGTTAACACCCTCAGAGACACTCGGCTAAGCCGGACACTTAAACGCAGACACAGCCGTCCAATCTCAACAACACAACGTTATACTAAGCGCATTCTAACTCTAAAGAAAGGCTATTGCTCTAACTATATAGAAAGTACTAACGTATCTTATAAGCGAGCCAGCTAAATAATTAACGTATTCGATAAGCGAGCGCCGCATATAAGCGAGCGCCGCATTTTCCACGCGACGCGTCACCTCTCTACTTAACATCAATTTTCTCGACAACGTACAATGGCTTCCACCTCAAATGAAGCCAGGGTAGTCTTGGCCATCGAAGGTATTCAGAAAGACCCGAAACTAAGTCTACGAGCCGCCGCAAAGATCTACAACGTTGCCGACCGAACTATCCGTCGTCGACTCGCCGGCCAGCCTACACGACGCGACATCCCAGCCAACTCACGTATTCTAACGGATCTAGAGGAGCAGACGATAGTCTAGTACGTACTGGAGCTATCTGAACGCGCATTTCCACCTAGACTTGGTGGTGTGGAAGATATGGCCAACTAGCTACTACGCGTATGCGACGCGCCCCCTGTTGGTAAGCGCTGGGCACACAACTTCGTTAAACGCCAGCCAGCCCTCCGTACACGATGGTTGCAGCGGTACAACTACTAGAGGGCTAAGTGCGAAGATCCAAAGGTTATTGGCGAGTGGTTTACCCTCGTATGGAACGTCAAGGCCAAGTATAGTATTGTAGATAACGATATCTACAACTTCGACGAGACAGGGTTTATAATGGGCATCATCTTCGCGGGCATAGTGGTTACAACCTTGGATGGCCGGGGCAAGGTGAAGCTGGCCCAGCCTGGCAACCACGAATAGGCGACGGTAATCTAGGGCGTCAACGCACTTGGCTAGGCCATCCCTCCATTTATTATCTTAGCCACATAGTACCACCTTGCTAGCTAGTATACCGAGTGTGGCCTGCCAGCTAACTAGCGTATTGCAACAACCAATAATGGCTAGACTACCAATGCTATAGGCCTAGATTAGATCAAGCACTTCAACTACTATATAGCATCCTAAGTAAAGGGTATATACTAGCTATTAATCCTCGACGGCTATAAGAGCCACCACTCGACTAAATTCGAGCTCCATTGCCAGCAGAATAATATCATTACGCTCTATATACCTCCACATTCCTCGCACCTTCTCCAGCCACTCGATGTCGGCTGCTTTGGACCGTTGAAGAAGGTGTATAGTCGCTAGGTCGAGGGCTTGATGCAGATGCATATCAACCACGTTAGCAAGCTCGAGTTCCTCTATAGCTTCCACGAGGCCTTCTTCGCCTCGATAACGGAGAAGAATGTCTAGGGTAGCTTTGCAGGTGCCGGCATTGTGCTATACAATCTAGAGAGGGTAATATCCAAGCTGGATATCAAGCTTCGTATACCAACACCCCTAAACTTGCAGGCCGGCATACTACAACCTTAGATATTCCAAACGCCATACAACCCCTAGGAAGCCAACGCATAGTTAACGCTTATCAAGACTCGTATCGCCAACTATCAGAATAGCTCCCCAACCCCAATATTAGCTACTGTGGACCAACTAGCCAAGAGTACGATGGCTATAATGTACTAGATGGCTCTTCTTACTATAGAGGTGTCTTCGCTCCGCAAGGCCAACGAGGCACTAAGTAAGCGTAGGAGAGCTAAAAGAACACGTGTGCAGTATGGAGGATCACTTAGTCTACAAGCCGCAATGGATCTACTAGGCCTAGGAGCCATAGGTGGGGAGGGAGTGCAGGAAATGCAGCTGGATAATAGTAGTGCAGGGGGGGTCCGTACGAGGGTTCGGTGCTGTAGTGTGTGCGGCAAGCCTGGCCATAATGCCCGCACTTGCTAGGAGGCTGCAGAAGGGTCTGATTCAGCTGTTTCTAATGTAATTATAGTTGGTTCCTAGTGTTGTTGTATTGTATTTAATAGTAGTTGTTGTATAGGTACGTGGAAGTGCGGCGCTCGCTTATATATAGCGCTCGCTTATTAAATACGTTAAGCGAGCTAGCTACTTTTTACTACCCTTTGAATATAATTATCTATTGCAATATAATAAAACTATTAACCAACTATAATTATATTGGAAATAGCTAAATTAGACCCTTCTAGAACCTCCTAGCACGTATAGGCATTATAGCTAGGCTTGCCGCACACACTATAGGACTAAACCTTCGTATAGACCCCCCCTGCACTACCACTATCCGGCTGCATTTCTTGCGCTCCCTCCCCACCCACAGCTCCTAGGCCTAGTAGATCCATTGCGGCTTGTAGAGTAAGTGATCCTCCAAGCTGCATATATATTCTTTTAGCTTTCTTATGCTTGCTTAGTGCCTCGTTGGCCTTGCGGAGCGAAGATACCTCTATGGTAAGAAGAGCCATCTAGTACATCACAGCCGTTATACTCTTAGCTAGTTGGTCTATAGCAGCTAACATCGGGGTTGGGGAGCTGTTCTAATAGTTAGCGATATAAGTCTTAATAAGCGTTGACTATGCATTAGCTTTCTTGGGGCTTCTGCAGCTTCTCGTTCACCGCCTTCCGGTTGACCTCGAAGAGGACGGCCGAGCCGACCTCCTCGTACGAACACGAGGACTGGGCGGCCTGTATCGTACGACTAACGCTCTCCCACGCCAGCTGCAACATCCGCTCGTCAGCTATCTGGGCGGTATTGGCCGCTACCGCCTAGGTTGTGGGCGGCGGTAGTAGGGGCGGCTTCGGCCAGCCGTCAGTGACGAGCAGGCTGGTCATGCCGTAGAGCTGCCGCGGGTCCAAGCCGGCCAGGTGGACGGCCTAGCCGACCCGCTGTAGCCACGGGTTCGGCTCGAGCTTGCCGTCGCGGTCCTCGATGACGGTGGTCGCCTGGCGCCTACGCTGCGAGGCCGTCTGTCGTACGAGGGAGAGGAGGCGGGCATCCAGGCTATCGCCGTCCTCATAGCCAGCCGGCGCCGGCACTGCTGGCGACCCTTGCTGTTGCTGCGGCGGCGGCGGCGGCTCTGGCGGCGGGAGGACGCGGAACCAGCCGCTTGCGACCCGGCTAGGGAAGAACCTCTAGCACCATACGCCGGCCGCCCAAGGGAGGGCGTCGTCGCCGTCCCCCACCCCCCCCCCCCCTCACCGGCCTCCACCTTCCACCGCCGCCGTACTCTTCTTCTTGGCCCTACCCCTCGGCTACGGGTTGCGCCAGCCGTGCGCCGTACGGCAATGCTCCTGGATGCACCGGACCAGCCGGGCGATATATAGGCAGGCCTTGTAGCCGAGCCCGTCTAGGAACGGCCCGTCGAGCTCGGGGATGGCTGGGCCCGGCTGGCTCGGGAGCCGGAAGCGGGCGGCGAGGTCTGCCTGGTTCTGGTAGAGCCCCGCTGTGGGGGAGGCTGCCGACTGGACTGCTCGTACGGTCTCGGCGGGGCGGGCTGGCGGCTGGTCCCGGTGCTTCACACGGAGATGTGTAGTGACCTCCTGGGCAAGGCACGCATGTCGACAAATTGTACAGACGAGGACGTTGTACGATACGAGGATACAAGAAGGGTCCATCCTTTTGACCGAACGACTCTTTTTTATTTTTAAAGTTGCGCTCTTCTTTTCCCCTCAACCCCCCCCCCCCCCTCTTAGCCTCCTCTCGACGTCCTTTCTTTTTTTCTGTTTTTGTTGAAAGGGGCCCAACCACACGCCTAATCGGGCGGTACGCTAAGCTATTTCTATATAACCCCAACCCTCAAGTGTAAACCCACCCTGTTGAAAGCTGAAACCCCAGGGTTGGCTAAGTGCCGCCTAAGGGATCGAGGGTTGGCTGAGGAAATACCACTTCAAAAGCGATGCCAATCTTACCACAACGCTGTACGACTATGAAAACAACGCCGTTACAATCGGGCGATCGAGGGCTTTCCAACGGTGCTCTCTATTTCCATTTTGGGCCCCGCAGGAAGGCCCGTTGCAGTAGAGTCCGTTTACCGGAAACGGATTATACCCCCTGTCTTCGCGGCCCCGCCAGGGCGCTCGGGCCTGCTCGCAGCAAACGAAAAACGGATTCTACTGCAATGCTGAGGGGAATAGGGGGGTAGGGACGCCCGACGACCGACTTCTTGGATCTCATGGAGATCGACATCCCGACGCGCCCGGAGAATGCTCCATCCTTGAACAAGCGAGCGGGGGGCAACGGTGGTCGATTTGACCTGTGCTACGACGAAGAATGGCTCGCCATCACGAGGGCATACAACGACACGCTCCGCGTGCCAAACCCAGAGACGCTGGTCGTGCCGCCGGACAAGACGCGAGGAAAGACACCGCCTGCGGGCAGCATCGCCAAGCACAGGAACTAGGTCCGCCGCAACATTGTGGAAGAGGGGTTGCTAGCGGTGCTACGGAACTTCGATGTGCATGCGCCTGTGGAGGATGCGGCGGGGATGGACGGGACGTGGGAGATGCCGAGCGAGCATCCGAATGCGCAGACGGCGCAATTCGCGAAGCTCCTGCAAATGGGGAACATATTTGCTTTGGGTGGTATGAGTAGCAGCAAGGCATGTGATGAAAAGGACGACATCTTTGAGAGAGATGCATAATAGATGCGTCGGGAGAGTACTCGGCCATGGTCTGGTTGGATGCTCTGTTGGGAACGGTGTCGCCGTATTCGCGCGCGTCTGCGCAACGGGGCCGCTTTTCTGTTTCGGCGTATCCCTCGCCGTATCGGCCATACAGATTGTCTTGGAGGCAGCCACTGAGCAAGATCAAATGTCAACTTGACGGCCCTCAGAGAGAAGCTGGTGGAGGGGTGCCTGCGGTATTCGACCTCACCGTCAATTGTTAGAGATAAGGTGAAATGGCCACCTTCCCTTTTTCAGCGGATCGGCGGAGTGGTGAGCATGCGCCGAAGTCTCCTTGCTGACCAGCGCGCCGCACGTTGCCTCCCCAATGCAAAATCCGCGACTTACGACCTCATTTCAATCGATTCTCCCGGGTGTTCGACGACAGCGAGAGATAGTGAGCCATGATGCCATGTGTCAGACCTAACATAACTGGGGCATGTAAAAGAGCGCGGTCGGGAGAGGGATAAAAGAACGACGTGCATTGGATGAAGGGGTATCTGATAATGTACATTGAGAACTTGCAGGAGGGGCTGGTACCTCGAAAAGGTGACGTCTGTAAATACAGCCATGGCTTAACATCCCTACTATACCTCCTCCCACTCTGTGGGTGGGCGAAAGCCCTCCTTGGCCTCCTTCACCTCGCCGTTGATCCTCTGGCGGTCGGTGGTCCCCTTCCTTAGCTGGCAGCACCGCGGGACGAGGAGCACGACCGGCGCCGCCGAGCCGGTTGCATACCTAGCAAGGTCCAGCTCGAAGTAGATGGCCGACTGCGGATCGGCAGGATCGCAAAGGTTCATCATGAGCGTTTCCGGGTCGTCGTCGACCGGGTCCACGAGATGGTCGAACGTAATGCAATATCCCTCAACCCTGTTCAAAAACCCATGGGAGCAAACAGCCCCCCCGAATTCGTTAGCTAATTTTCATGCTCGGTGCCGAAGACACAACATACGGAGCGTCCCCCGGCTCGTATTCGTCGACCTTTGGGAATGTGCTGTGTTGGTGCCGCGGCACAAAATCGGCCGCTACATCAGGGTTTGGGTCGCGGCCGTAGAGCAAGTTGAAAGCCATCTTGGCGAACCGCAAACCGGTTTCGTTGAATTCGGCTCCAGGCGAATCCACACCTGGCGTTTGCACGGCTTCCTGCGGTATCTTGGCGCCGTCGTCGAACATGCTGTCGATATGTTTGCTCATTCCCATGACCTGGATTCTCAGCGGCTTTTGCAGCTGCGGGGGGTGGTTGGGGTGCGTGGGGTCCCGCTCGCAGGACGGGAGAACCAGCTTGGTAACCATCATGTGTACCGGTAGTAATGAAGGCCACGAGGCTAAAGGTGGAAATGCATGTGGATGGGATTTGGAGTTTGGATTGTGATGAAGGAAGGAGGAGTGCTTGGTTAATAAATATCGGCGGGCGGTCCTACCACTCGGTCCTACCCCTCATTGCTGATGCCTGAGGCCCAGAACGCCGACAACTGATCCTCTGAATCCTAAACTGCAGCCGCCTGCAAACTTCGAAACCCACCTCACCCATGTCCCGTGCGCATGCCCAGCTGGCTGCATTGCTGCAGCCTGTCTTCATAATTGCTATGCGCTGGGAAGGGGGTTGTTTTTGTGGGTTTGGGGGCCAAATATGTGATGGGGGCCAGATGTGGCTTGGGCTCAGCCGGAGGCGGGCAGAGCCCTCCACATCCGGGCATCCGCCCGCAAGTACCAGCCCGGGCAAAGCCTGAGCCCCTGACAAAGAGCTAGGAAAGCAGACGGGTTAGTGATGGCGAGGACGTAAGTCGATTAGCAGCTATCTGCTAGGTGATGACCTAGAAGCCTAGTAGACACGGCATCTGCCGTATTGGTCCACGTATGGGGTCCTGTCGACTGAGCAAACGACGCTGCATTACTCGGTTAGCATATTGACGTTTGAGTCCACATTTTGTGGTCGGCATAGCGGAATGAGTTCCCGTTGTTTTTATGGGAACCGTGAAGTGGGTGTTGGAAGGAGGAAGCAGTATAGTAAGGAAGAAGCACTCGGGGTTAAGAGACATTGAAAGTAAGCTGCGCCATGCTCTCGCTCGCAGGGGCACTCTTCATGTACAGAGCAATGATGCCCAAAATCTGCCCGCATCATAACGCAAAGCCGAGCAGAAAGACAAGATGCAACTCACCTTTCCCGGCCGTCGTGGCTCCGGTCAAGCCCCATAAAGCCCCACTCCTCTTCCATCTCTAGGTGGTGCCTGCTCTTAGGCTTGCCCTGCTTGATGCGAAGCTTTTCGAAAAACACATAAGCGGCGTAGAAGACCTTTGACTTCGCGCCCGAAATAGGACCCATGTTGTTCCGGAATGTGGCCAGCTGTGAACTCTGGAACACTCTGGCCGGGCGACAGGGGCCCTTGAGCTGCGCGTAGATGTCGCGGCAGAATTGCGCCTGCGTGACGCCGGGCTTTCTCAGGTGAGCATCGATCTTCTTCCGGACCTCGTCGCACGTGTCAAACACAGGCACGTCATCGTCTTCCTCCCCGGAGAGGTAGATGTCGCTGATGTCGACAACTGCAGAGTCCTTTTCTCCGACTGCGCTGGTTCTCTGCTTTTTGAGGGGCAGCTTGATGCCGGCTATCTCGCGCTCTTTGAAGAACTTCCACGCCGCGCCGTACGCGGCAGAGCGCGCCCCCTTGTCAGGACCCTGCGTGCCGAGGAACCCGTGCAGCGATGTCGCGCTCACCCCGATCTCGCGCGCAAATGCCGTCTTGGTCATGGCCCCCGAGTCAAGAAAGCGGGTGATCTTGCGGCGGACTTGGTCGCAGTTCTGGTCGATGAATGCGTCGTCGAGATCGATGGAGGTCAGGTCGATCGATGCGAGGCGCGTGTGATCCTTGGTAGACTTGCGTTTCTTGCTCGCTGAGTTCTTGCTCGCTGGTGTCTCGCTGTCGGCCTTTGACGCGACTGGTGCGTTCTCCTGGCCTGGTGCGGACGCGAAGTGACCAGCGGCAGGCGCCTGAGCCACAGGCGCGTTGCCGCCGCTTGGCAAAGGGCCCAGTGCAGTACGCAAAGACTGCATGACTTGGTCAATTCCATGCAGTCAGGCTTGACCAGCATCAGGATAAAAAGACATACCTTCGGAGGCATTTCGTCTGGCGCTGCCAGGTTCTTGAATGGTGATGTTGCTGTTGTTGCAAGTCGTTGTCGCAAATTCAGATGTAGGTAGCTGTGGGCCCAGAAGTACAAAAAAATTCTCCCCTCTGTGTTGAGCGATTCCTCGCCGTGCCTTCCCATAAGTTATGACGTCGATGTCGAGGACCGAGACGCGTCTGGAGAAAACAAATTAGAGTACAAAAGTTACGCGTTGTTGGTCTGCCAGGGCCCCTGCTGTGGCGTTCCAGTGGCCCCTCTTACTGGAGCACGTGCCCCTCGTTTGCCTTCCGTCTTACGGCTGCGCCAGGCTCCCGCGCGGTCGACCGGCCTGAATTTTCAGCCCTGGATCGCCAGTCGACCAGCAACAGGCGTTTTCCTCTGGGCTAGCCGTACTAGCGCTGCGACCTCGTCTCCCTGCCTCCCCGGCCCTGGCGCGCGCGCCGCAGGCCGGGCTGATAACAGTAACAAACACCAAGCCAAGCCAACCGCGCCCGCCATCGTCCACGTCATTCTACCACCTACCACTGCCCCCGGTACTACGATATTATCGAGATATATTAGGATTAGGATGGAATGGTGAGATCTCGGCCTCACTTAGCGTGTTGGTATAAAGGCTTCGGCCGTCATCGAGAGGTATTGCGACGACGAAGGTAGGCACTGCTGGCACAAGGCACTGTTATTACCACCTAACGTGTTTGATAGGCGAACGGGCCAGACAAGCGAGGGGGCCACTTTAACAGCTTTTGGTGGGTTGTGCGCTACAAAACGCTAGTAAATTGCTAGTAACCTTAACAATTTTTTCATTGATTTTTTTCCTACATAGTCCGTCAAGAGATGTTCCAGTGGCCCGCTCGCTTGTCTGGCTCGTTCGCTTATCAGACACTTAATAATGCGAATCTAAAGAAAAGAGAAGAGGTAGAACACAGAGGCGCAGCATGTGTGGGTCAACTCACAACTACCGTCACACTTGGCCCTGACCCGGAGAGGGTCGAAGGCATATTCGGCTTCGTCACAAGCCTGACCACCGCAGTATCATCATCGCCGTCGACCTCGCTGCCGTCATTAACGTTGCCCTCGCTCGCTCCGTCACCAGTGCCGCCCTGTTGCTCTTCCTGCAGCCGCCATAGCCACCAATGCTTGTGGATCTGCTGCATCGTCAAGGGACCATCGCCCGTCAGATGGCGGTAAAGAACTTGCCAGCAGGGGAGCCCATGAGTGGCCTGGATCGTACAGGCGCAGTATGTGGTTGGTGGGGGCATTGTTGGCTAGAAGAGCGCTTATCTGCTTGATGAACAGGTCTAGAACGGCTGCCGAGACCTGCCTTCGGATCCAGGTTAAATCAACGGCAATCGAGCCGACCTTGACCTTGTTGGTGGCCTTGTCATGTTGGATATCCAGGCTGCTGTGCTGTTGTTGCTAGAACAGTGTTAAACGTTCGAAGACGCGCTTGAGCTCAGCTACAGTACGAGGACTCCAAGGAATTCGACTGCATGATGACCGTCTCCTGCAAGGCATCCAAGCACACCTCCCTGATTCCCAGCCACAGCATGTACACCGCCGAAGACGAGGGACACATCCTGATGCGCAAATTGCTCTATTGCCACTGGAGAATCCCCTCCGGCATCTGCTGACCGCGATCACAAGTCGTCCCTGCCTTCTAGCAAGGTCTATAGGAGGAACTAGGCACCCGCTTGATGATGACCGCTGCGTACCAACCGCAACGCGTGGTCCAGCACAAGGTCACCCGTGGCGCTTACCAGTACTTGATCAAGTGAGAGGGCTACGGCAATGAGAACAACGTCTGGAAGACGGCTCATCAACGACGACACGCTCAGAAGGTCATCAACGAGGACTGGGCCCGAGAAGGTGGTCAGTCAACCTCCCTTGCCCACAGCCACGACGCCAGCCACCAAGCCTAAGCGTGACCGGCCCGGGAAGAATAACGTTCCGATCAAGAAAAAACAAGATTGAGAATACTGCGGGAAACGCAGATTTAAGCGATTTGGCGCCCATTGCGCCTCCCGGCACACCGGCTGACTTGCAGCCACCGACGGGAGCCTCCGCGGCCCAGCCGGGCGGTCCGCCGCACGCGACGGTCCGGTTCGACGCGCCCGCCTCAGCGCCCCCCGCACGGAGCCCGACGCAGCCCGACGCAGCCAGTGCATCGCTCAGCGCATTTGAGCGACATGCACGATCAAAGCTATTCGAAAGGATGGAAGCGCAGTGCAGTGAGGACACTGCAGGGTTTTCTGTGAGCCCCTGGACTTGATACCAGGCACTGGCATCTGTACGATTAGTTAGATAAGGGGACATGTAGTTACACAGCATGTTCCTGTACTTGGCTCACTAGTCTTGGATCCGAGGTTAAGCCGGTTGAAAAGCTAGGCAGACAACACTGCCTGACATTCAACCCACCACAATACGATGCCCTCAAAGCTTGCATAGCAGTAAGCTTCATTCTACTCGAACTTGCCTTCAAGGCTCCTCTCGGATACAATGGGGGGGCTTCTTCAGCTTCCAAACGAGCTGCTGGCTATCATATTCGGCGGGCTCGACGCCGAAGACTTCTCCGCCCTCCGGTTGACGTCCAAATATGCAAAATTGGCTACGTTGCCAGCTTTCATCAGACGGTACTTCCAGACCCGCTACATAATGCTCTCAAAACTCAACCTCGAAAACCTCGCGGAGATTGCGCGACATCCAGAGTTTGGCCCTGCTGTGAGAACACTGGAACTCTGTACCGATCATTTCGTGGAGTTCCCAGATTTAAGCCCCCATTTTGCACGGCATGAAGGCGACATGTTACTGGCCATACAGGAAGGTCGATACCCTCCTGCAGCTTCAGTGGGCAGCATAGATGAGGCACACTCGTCCAGTGTAAAGGACGAAAGCCTTGGAGAGGAAGGTCAGGGGACCGATCAAGGGAGTCTGTCGTCTCAGGACTCGTATGGGCGGCCTTTGGATAAGGTGGCTTATACGTCACTGTGGGAAGAGCAGGGACACATCATTATGTCCGGCCTTGCGCAGGCCTACATCACGCGGGCGCTAATTTCTCTCATCAACATCGAGTCTGTCGTCATTAGCAACATGCACCGGCCCTGGGGTGCATTAGCGCATGGCCGACAAACAGGTTTACCGCCAACGAACGACCTGATCGATTATTCCGAGGTTCCGTTTCTGGGCCAAGTCCTCCGCATCGCCCTTACAGCCATCGCTACGAGTGGTGCCGCTCTTAGCAGCCTTGCTATCACAGCTGGCCTCCAAAGGGAGGCGATTGTGCCAGACATTCTCAGACCCTCGGAGTCGCATCTCCAATACTACAAGAACCTCCCTCCAAGCCTCACGGAGCTCACACTAAATGTATCCGCCGAAGCAACGAGGCGCGCTGAGGATCGATGGGCGGACGACCTATCGGCATTTATCGCGATGTTTCGGCAACTCACACAACTGGATCTGGTCATCGAACCCGTCGACTTCGGCCCGCGCGTTGACCGATTGAAGCAGCTCGCACCGAAGCTTCAAATACCGAATCTACAAGGCCTAGGGCTCTATAAGGCAACTTGTAGCGTACAGGATCTTGGAACTTTCATCGTGAGGCACAAAGCAACACTCCAAAGCGTTACTCTGGTCCGAGTTGGAGTTTCGGGTGGAATTGATCACTGGAGGTCTTTGTTTGCTCTATGTCGTCATCATCTCCCAGGGCTTGAGTTATCCATAAAACTATGCACGGCAGGGGGGCTTGCCCTATTATGCCGAGTGGAACACGAAAATGGAGAGAAATTTGAAGATCGTTTTGATGTCGGGGGCAGTCACGAAGCCTGGACGACGGCAATCCAGGCGATAAGAACAAGATAGATTCATTGCAAGGTTCGTCTGGCTAGTTATTCATAGTTTCAGAGTCTGTTGCCAGTGGCACTATTGCCATCGCGAAAAGCATGACGTTAAGCCTACAACCTCCTTGGCCGTCCTCCCCAGGAAGATGCTGGGAAGCTCTCAGCCGCGGGAGAACTTGGCGTCACTTGATCCACAGGCCTCGCTCTGATGTAAATTGGGGATCTCCGAGTCAAATCGTGACACATCTCTCGCACGGTAGCATTTACCACATTCGATAAGCTGTAGAGAGGGTAGGTGTGTCAAGGGATCAGCTCCCTTCAAGGTACTGCTGTCAAGAAAGATGCAATTTAATGTATGAACGACTGCTGAGAGGGTCGCAATCTATTGCACTCAGACTACCTGTCTGTCTGTCGTAGCCACTGATTCTTGAAGGAGAAAGAACTCTCTCCTTCTTGGATCTTCTTCACAGTCTAAGATAGTTATGCCACTGCGCAACTGTCTCCAGAACCTTACTTTGGATCATCGTGTGACCCTATCTTAGCCTCCCCTTCCCTTATTTCTCCTTTCTTTCTCGCTCTCAAACCCCTCAAGCCTTGATATCCTTTAGGTGGTCCTGACTGTGACAATTGGGGAGGCTTCGAAAAGCGTGTGCTAGCCACCTTGACAAGAACTCCTCCCGCCTGACAGACGAAGCCAATGTCTTTTCAGTGCCTCTCCGCAGCTGCTGTATTGACTCAACCCGAGACCTCGGCAGGAGCCGAATTACGCGGCCAACGGGTGACTTTACTTCATGAGTCTCTAGCTCAGCTCAACGGCTCGACTCCAAACACACGGCACATGACACGGCTGCTTTCAAAGGTTCAACATCACGACATCCAATGTTATGTTGCACAACTATATGTTGTTCTTTCAGCCTGACTCGCGGTTCCCGGTTCTCGTGACACGGTCAGGGCCAGTTGCCTCTGGTGGTTGGCCTCAGCTGACAAAAGCATTTCCGTTGTTTTGCGTGAGGCCAACCAATTCTTAGACACCAGTTGGAGCAGACACGTATCGTTTGTAAACCACAGACCAGCTTTCTGTGGAGTGTTTGCCTGCAGGTTGGGCTGGACGTATCGGAGCTTTGGGTCAGAACTCACCTCCAATATGTTACCGTAGGACTTGAACCGCCTGAGTGAATTCCTTACCCTCAAGGTACCTGCTTACCTACCTCACCTGATTGAGAAAATACGAGTTGAACAAGCCGTTTGGAGTGATGCCCTTCTCGTCTAGGCTAGGTGCATAGCTGCAATGCATGGGCCGCTCCGCAAGGGTGACCGGAATGTGCGAAGATAATTGGTTGCAACAGACATGCAGGACGGCTGGTTGCTCCTCAACCAACTGAACCTGTTGGTCGTGGTCGGTCTGCATCTAGTTCCCTTGTAGGGCACTCGAGTGATCCAACCCCGCGCCAGTGTTTGGATCTCACCCACTTTTTCCTTTTCCCTCTTCTTTGTCCCTTCCAACCTCCAACTACACCCAAAGCTCCCACACCATTCGCGTCCACGTTCCGAATTCAGAGATGGCTTCCACCTCGGAAGCTCCCGTCATCTTCCACCAGTTGCCCCCCACGCAGCCAAACCTCACGAAGCTCTTGGAAAAGCTACTGACTGTCTTTGGAGTTGAGTCGATCTTGGAGGGAGGGGTCGTCCCCAAGCAACCCCTTCAACGTGAAATCGGTGGCACCGTTCAACCCATCCTCCGGCCCATGGTCGGGAATGACTTCCACATTCAGACCTCATTTGGCTGCGGCCACGCTTGGAAGGCTTTGTTGCAGCTCATCTCGGTTGACTGGGCCGACGACGCGGACGCCTACTCTGAGGTGGGCAAGATATGTGTCCCGCTGTGCAACATTGCTTTGTATCCCAACCCGGAGGAGGCAACGGCCACTAAATTGGCCGAACGGGTGGCCAAGCTCCTTCGCGCCGCCTGGCCGGATGCGAGTGTCGGTCCTTCCAAACGCAAACAGCTGGGGCCACAGTTTGACGATTACAGCACGCCGGACTACCAACTCTTCCGGTGGATTGCTTCAAAGGATCTGAACCCAATCAGCGAAGGGGTTTTTCTGACCCATCTCCAGCTGTCTAAGCAACTGCTCTATCTGCCCCTTCGACATAGAACGGTACGTCTGCTTCCTGTGCGCTAGGAGTGCAGTTTACCAAGGGTAAATACCAACGCTGTCGGATTGCCATTCAAGAACCGGTGCTGACACTGCTATATTATTGCCCAACCCACAGAGAGGGCTTCAGGTCAAGCCTTGCCCTGTGGCAGAAATGAAACAGATTGCTGTTATCCACTTTCCGGACCTTCCGAAGCCTGTCATTACTGCTGCCGAGATCTGGTCTGCCTCCACTCCACTAATGAATCTTGAGCCCCCGTCCACTGTTGCTTCGTTCGCGTTGGTAGTTCGAGCAATGTGCACAGCGGCCAACTATAACTTCGCGGCAGGTCATTCACCGGTCCAGATAACTGGGTCATCTCGCTCCCCATGTTTGCGCTGATTCTCCTCCTTGCAACACACCCGACGAAGGAGGCCAACCCTTTGGAAGACAATCCCGACAGAGACTTATCGTGGACTCTGGATTCGCTTCACGGATTTTGCCGAATGGAAGGTTTTGAAGAAGGCAACCGCCGCCTCTCATGGTCGCTGGGCACGTTTCCGGACCGCTGGATGTATTTCAACTTCATCTTCCACTACTTCGTCCCAGACTTCGAGATCGCCGACGAATGGATTGGTTCCGGCATCCGCTGTCAGCGACAGTCCATATCTCTGCCCCTTGGGGGTCCTAACGGGAAGGAGATATTCAGAGAACGGCGAGTCTGGTTGAGCTTGCGCACGAGCACGCCGTATCGGGACAATTACCAAGCGGACGGAGCTAAGCAGACGGACCCGGCTACAGTTGGTTTCGTTCTGGCGGACGCGGGGCATCATCCAAACGCGATGAAAAAGAAGACCTGGGTAACCCGCAGTCTTGAGGCTGTGGAAGGTGCCTCTGGCGTAACCGCTTTCCAGATGCTCGTTTGGGGCGGAGTGGACGAATGGAGTGAAGGCTGGAACCGTTGTCTCAATTACATTGAGAAACTCCATGAGCTACAGGTGCTTTCCTCTTTTTTATCTGTCACAATACCCTTCCCTTTCTGGAGTGCTCACGGTACGTTGTAAACAGGTCGAAGACATCATCGACGGTGGCTCATCAAAGCTCGACACATTCATGAATGATGCGGACGGCACGCTCGCCAGGGAGTACTACGTCACCGCCAGTCTTCTCAAGATCTTCCGCCGGCAAATGGACATCATGCCCCGCTCCCTGCGGCAAATGGTATCGAAGTGGGACCAGACGTATCCCGGCGTGGACTCCGACCTCACGCAGCGTTTCAATGAGCCGGCTCAGTTGGCCTTGCTGAGGAACTGGTCACGCCTGACGAATCACGCCGAAGCGCTGCACAAAAAGCTGATCCTGAGAGTTGAAAAGATGACTGCTGAACTTCTGAGGTTGAGGGACAGTGTGAGTCTTACTGCCCTATTTGATCGATTCAAGAAAGAGGCGGTCACCGCCGTTTCGCTAACCATACTCGCAGCTGAACATTGCCCGCTCTTGAAGTGGTCGACGGATCTCAGTGGAATTCATTTCCATCTAGCCGTAGGTATAGTTTTCTATCAGTATGAAAGCAGTTCGCGAAAATGCTACTTCAAGCAAATATGTGTTGTGGGCGAGACGGTGGATCCAGACAATGGAGGCAGTTTGCATGTGGCACGCAGATTGTGATTATGACGCCCAACTGTCCGAATCTAACGAGCAGCATCATGCAAAGGCAATCTGGGATCACTCACACGGGCCTGAGCCATGTCATGCCAGCAGGGGAACGGCACATCCAGTCTCCATCAAAACGGATGGTGAGAATCATGCAGAGTACAAACAAGATCTGAATTGTAGATTGCACCCTCGAGTTATGTCGTTGTCAACAGCCCCTCTACCACTCGTCGAATCCACCGTAGCGTTGCAGTTCCGCCTCCCAAAACCAAACTGCACAGCCCAAATCCTTCTTTCACTGTCCGTGCAAATATCCCTTCGTCTGGTGCAAAAGAAGCAATTAGTGTGAAGCTCTGTGAGAAAGAAAGAGCTGGCAAGAAGCAGTAGACCTACATATCCAGTAGACTTGTCCATCACCATGCCAGCTTCTTGGAGGCGGCCGCATTGTAACCAGACCAGCCATCCTCCACCTCTGGGGCTCCATTGTATCCATAGCGTCCGCTTTCCGAAGCATCGGCAGAAGGCCAACAGTTGGCGCAAGGTGCACCATCGGACTGGCTGACGTCGTTGATCATCGGATGGCCCCCGACAAGTAAAGCTGAGCAGAAGAAGTTCCAGACGAGGACAGTGGACCAACGAAAGACCGACATGATGCGAAGAGAGTGAATGCGGAGGCTGAAACAAGCGTGTAAATGGCAGGCAAGCTTGTTGGTAGTTTATTTGCGTATTTGCTTGGGGTAACAAAGTGCTGCAGACCATGAGAGATAGAGTGTCCAGAAGGGGGTCAATAAACCTCTTATATGCGTCGCGTGGCTCAGGAAGACTGGGCACAATTCCTCAAGTTCGGAGAGTGGTATTAGGGGTGAAGCGCTCTGTAATAATGCTGATGCGGCGCAGTACTCCGTACCTGTTCATGCTGGCTCTAACCAATGACCACCGACCTAAAGGGGTCTGGTTGGATTTGAACACGGAGAATGGCAACGGCAGTGCCTGGCGAACACCAACAGCCTGGCCAGGCGGCCAATGAAACAAAAATCCCGTGCACCACTCTAAGCGAGCCACGACTGGAACCCGTGTTTGTGACACCCCCAAAGAACGGAAGTCGCGTGTCTGAAAGGAGATGCATGCATTTGATCCTTTGGTATCACTGTGATAGGTAGCCTTGCCAGCGGCACAGTCCGGCGCCTGAAGTTGATACCAAGGCCCGCGGTGACTCAAGATTACCAAGGCGCTTGACTTGTCGTTCTCTTTTGGGGAATGTGGTTGCACACGACATGCCCGGGGGGTAATGAGTCATGCGTGCTGGGGCTTGAATCCCCGTAATGAGCCTAATTCAGATCAGTCTCCACCCAAATCATCAATACACACTACGCTAAGAACTACCAAAACCGTTCAGCTCTGCACGGTTCAAGGCCATCACCGCCTAACAGCCCCGTCGTGCTTCCTCAAACTGGGAAGGAGAATATTTTGATAACAGCCACCCTCCCTTATGACAACAATGGTCCGCACCTGGGAAATATCATTAGGTCAGTCCTCTCCGCGGACGTTTTTGCACGGTATTGCCATGGCCGCGGTATCAACACCCTTTACATTGGTGGTAAGAGATTTCTTCCCTCTTCGGTTGCTTGCCCGCAAACTTAGGTGTAGCTAAACCTTTGCTTCTCGCAGGGACTGACAAGTACAGCACTACAACCAAGGCACGGGCGCTTGTGGAGGGATGTACCGCCTAGCAGCTATACGACAATTATATACTACGCTATCTACTCGCAAGTGTATGACTGGTTCAACATCAGTTTCGACATTTTCGGTCGAACTATAACCCAGCTACAGACCAACATCACTCAAGAAAGTTTTCTGAAACTTAACGAAAATAGCTACCTAAAGGAGCGGACGACAACCTAGCTATGCTGTGAGAAGCTCTATACCTTTCTCGCGAGACTGATTTGTCGAAGGCGAGTGCCCTTCCTACAGCTATTTGGATGCTCGAGGCGACCAGTGTAACCTTTATAGCAATCTTGTCGAACCGCTCGAGCTCATCTGGCCACGCTGTAAAGTCGACGGAGCTACCCCGATCACTAAGGACACCAATTATATGTTTCTCAACCTCGATTAGCTGCAGCTCAAAGTTGAAGCTTTCTTTTAAAGATCTATAGTTACCAGCACGTAGTTAGCTATATAAAGTCCATTGCGGCAGGCTGCTTAAAGGGGGGACCTCAGCTACGGAGCATCACCCGAGATATGAGATGGGGAACCGCTGTAACGTACATTATCAGTGAGTCGTATATATCAGTGGGTCGTACACCCACCTCTACCCAACAACAACAACCATCAATTGCAATACAACAACACTAGGAACCTACAATAATTACATTGGAAACGGCTGATTAGAAACGGCTCAATCAGATGCTTCTGCAGCCTCCTGGCACGTATAGGCATTATAGTCAGGCTTGCCGCACATACTATAGGACTGAACCCTTGTACGGCCCCCCCCTGCACCACCACTATCTGTAACGGTCCCAACGAGTGTATTGCAACTAGCTGATGACGACTCTACGAGCATACTAAACTTGAAGAAAAAAGGAAAAGAAAGAGAAAGACAGCTTCCCCGTAGTGCCCTCCATATGGTCAGAGCAATACCCTTCATTCAGAGTCAGAATGCGTTCAGCATGACGTCGGCTTGTCAAGATCGGACGGCTGTGTCTGCGTCTGTGTCCGGCTTGGTCGAGTGTCTCCGAGGCCGTCAACGGGGCCCAGCCCGTTACACGCCGCGACGCCTGGACTGAACTCCCTCCCTATCGGGCAAGATGTCTTTTCATGCCGCTATTGACTTGGCACGTGCTTGACACTATATACACGTAAAAAACGGCTAACCGGCCTTGAAGTGGCCCTAAGTCGGTTTCCGTCTACCCTAATTTAATAAAGTGGACACAGCAGGCCTAGGCCGGCCCAATATTGGAAATCCCGGCACCGGTGCTGCTCAGCTCCATCCTCTGATCCACTCTGGACTGCTGTATAGGGTAGAGATTATCGAATCTGCGTCAGTTGCCGGGCCAGAGACTTGGAATTGGGCACACTAGTGTACATTGGCGAACAAGGCACTAGCCTCGCAAGTAACTGAATCAGCGAGCTGAGCCAGCTGAAGGCCCACAACATCCCCTACCGAAAGGTATATCCAGAAAATGGGCCTCGCTGGCAAGGCTGGGTCGCATCTTTTCCCGCTTCTGCTGTTGCTTCGCATCTGTACCTGCATCTGTCACTCATTTGTTGTCGTTCGTTTGACACTCCGATTCCCTTGTCATGCGGGCCACTCTCTTGCCCCTGTCCGTCATTCCGGCCGCCGGGCTTGCCTGGGCCAGCGACGTGAGCCAGCCGGATGGCGTCGTTCGCTACACGCTGACCCCCCAGCGGGGTGCGCCGCTCGCTGGGAGACGGGCCAGGAGACAGTTGGCGACCGAGTCTATCGGCCAGCGCTCCGGAACCGTGTACACCATCAACCTGGTCCTGGGCACTCCGGGGCAGACCGTCCCTGTGCTTGTGGACACCGGCAGTAGCGAGCTCTGGGTGAACCCGGTCTGCAGCAAGTCCTTAGACCCAGCCTTCTGCAATGCCCAGGCCCGATTCACTACGTCAAACACTCTCGTCCAATACGGCGTGCAAGGTTCAATCACCTGGGATCATGGCATTGGCGGGAGCGGTTACGCAGATTTCAACTACGTAGGCGATTACGTCGGTGTTGGAGGTAGGTCATCACCATTCCGGCGGTGCCAACGTGGGTTTCCCTGACAGGTCGTCTACCTAGCCGCAACACTGACCCAACAGATCTTCGGCGTCGTGTACGATAGCAACAACGCGTTAATCAGCAACTTGGGTCTTGCCCCCGACGTCAGTGGCTGGACGAGTCCCTATCCATACCTCCTGGACAGTCTCGCCCTCCAAAGCAAAATCGCTAGCCGGGCTTTCAGTCTAGATGTGCAAGGACTCGACAGCGCGAGCGGGTCCGTCATCTTTGGCGGTGTCGACACCAAGAAGTTCGGTGGCGACCTGGTCAAGCTGCCCATTGTGGCCCCTTCGCAGTCGCCTGACGGCTACACAAGATATTGGGTGAACCTTGACGGGGTTGCCGTCGTTCAGCCCGATGGGACAGTCGTCAGCATCTACACGAAGCCGGACGGTGGGAGCGGCTTGGTAGTGCGTATCGACAGCGCATCTCCGCTGACCAACCTGCCGTCCGCCATCTTCACTCCGCTCCTGGAAGCTTTCCCTACCGCCCAGTACGACTCAAACCTCGGCCTCTACGTGGTCGACTGTCTCGACCAGGGCCAGGACGGGTCTGTCGACTTCACTTTCGCCAGCAAGACTATCTCGGTGCCCTACAGCAACTTCATCACGCAGCTCCCCAACACGCAGACCTGTGTGCTCGGCGCGACCGAGGGCAGCGTTGGCGTGCTCGGCGACAGCTTTCTACGTGCCGCGTATGTCGTTTTTGACTGGGACAACCGGAACATCCACTTGGCCCAGTCCCAGGATTGCGGTTCGAATCTCGTGGCTATCGGCAGGGCCGCGGATGCCGTGCCATCCACCTCGGGTGAATGCGGCCTGCGGACGACGACAACGTCGGCTACGGCTACGGCGACCAGCACCTCCGAGACGGGCACCGCTACGGGGACGGTCACGGCCACCGAGACCGCCACCGAGACCGCCACCGAGACAGCCAGCGAGACAGGCACAGAAACAGCCAGCGAGACGTCCACCACCGGGTCGACGACCGCAGCTGTGTCAACAACCGCCACTGAGTCTGCCACATCAACAACCGCCGGGGATGATGAGGACTATTGCACCGAGGAGCCAACGGCTACGGCCTCCATCACAGAGACGGCTAGCCTCACGACGACCTCCGCGATTTCCACGACCACGGCCACCGAGGACGACGACTCGTGCCCCGCGGATGAGACAGCAACCGATACCGCAACAGAAACTGGAACAACCGTGCCAACGACCGAGTCCAGCGTGTCTACCACAAGCGCGGTTGACACTACTACCGCCACCATCACCAACACCGCCTCCAACGTCAGCACCATCAGCACGACCATCGCCTCATCGTCGCCTCCGAGCTCCACCCTCGAGTCCTCGTCCCCTCCGACCTCCACGCTCGGGTCCTCTTCCACCCCGTCCTCCACTGTGACCCCCTCCTCCTCCCCCGCCCCAAGCTCGACCCAGACCCAAAACCCCTCCACCACCCCGCCCCCGACGCAAACCACCGCAACGATCACTTACACCACGACGGAGACGTTCACCTTCACCTCCTGCCCGCCCACCGTCCCCTCGACCGCCTGCCCGGCCCACACGAACGGCAACGGCGGTTACACCTCTGTGGTTACCCGTCCCGTGACGATTACTAAGACGTATTGTCCAGAGACAACCGGCGTGTATACCCTGCCTGGCGGGAAGCCCATCACGGTCACGCCTGTGGGACCGGGCCGGACCACGGCGGTGGTCGTGCCGGGATATACCAAGGGTGCGCCGGCGCCGACAGTTACTAGCACCGACGGGAGCGGATCTGGCTCGGGCTCGGGTTCCGGAAGCACTGGATCGGGCAGCGGTTCTTCTGGCTCCGGCTCCACTGGAAGTAACGGGCCGGGCAGTGGCTCCAGCTCTGGTTCCGGTTCCGGCTCCGGCTCTGGCTCTGGTTCCAGCAGCTCCGGTTCCGGCGGCTCCGGCGGTTCGGCCTTTTCCTCTGGCTCGAGCGGTAACGGATCTGGCGTCGGCTCGGCGGCGTCTAGACCGACGACCTTGGCCACGGCCGCGGCGGCCACCCCGTCCAGTGTCGCATCGGCTGGGCCCGTTGCTGCCACCTCGTCTGTGGGTGTGGGCGGCGGAAGCGGAAGCGGAAACAGCACTGCTGCGGCGACATCTTCTCCGGCCAAGCCTACATCAGTTTCTGTGTCTGGCGCTGGCAAGAGCATGGTGTTCAGCGTCGTGGTAATGGCCGTGCCGATGGTCCTTGCGGTCTGGGGACTGTGAGTTGCTGAGGCATAGGTATCGTTGCCTGTTCAAACACAGACAGGCCCTGAGCCATCGCAACGTACATGTAATCGGACTTGAATTCTTCCCTTCACCAGCCACGTGTAATAATAATACTTGAAACTGTCTTCACAACTCAACCGATGCCACAGCCTCGTAATAAAGGGCTATTCGTGCTCTCTGCTGTTCAAGGGGTTATCCTCAACCCCCCTGTCCTTTACCTTATTTTCGTTTGATACCTTCGGAGGTGGGGGCAAGTTCGGCAAGAACGTCCGCCCAATTCACCTCGCTACGATGGGATTTCTCGTGGATGCTGTACAGCGGTGGAACGGCTACCGGCGCTGGGCGCGGACGCGCGCGCCAGAAACTTCTTCGGTATCACACCCAGCACAATGCGAGCCTATATACATATTTATCACAGGGGAGGTCGGTCCGGCGAAGGAAAGGAAGTTGTTGAGTAGTAATGGCGAGTAACGGCAGGAAAGGCCAATTGAGATCTGGTTTCACTCGAAGGCCGAGGACGGAGGAGGGAGCCACCTCAGCCGGGCGGGTGAAGAGGAGAAGGAGGAGAAGAAGGAGGAAGAACAGCAGGGATGTAAGAAAATGGGGGAACTGCATTCCGCTAGCAGTGATTTGTCTTGGAGTCACCGGCTGTAGGACGAGGGCGAATTATCCGAGACTGAGCCCACGGTGGTGCTCATCTCGTAACTCTTCCACCGCGACTATCAAAGAGGTGCTGAATGTGGACACGGGCCACACGGTGGCGCTAGATGGGAAGCGAAGATACAGGTGTCGACGGGGTTAGATGCGGCTGCAGAGACCTCCAAAGGTGTTGAATAAACATCAACCGAAGCTGGCTTCAGGACTCCTTTCAGAAACTCGGATAACCTAGTTGTTATGCTGACCGAAAAGCTCATGAAAGAGAATTATAGACGCCATCTCTTTGCCCGAGCCTTGACTCAAGGGACGGCTCTGGCTGGCTAACTACCTACCAGGTACCCAAAATTTCGGCTGGCTCTGGATGATGGTCGACTGTGGAAGACGACTATGCGGCCTTTTCCACAACCACAGGCCTCCCACTCCCGGCCGCATTCACAGCCGTACTCCCAGCCGCACTCCCAGCCGCACTCCAGGCCGCACTCCAGGCCGCACTCCAGGCCGCACTCCCGTCTTTGCTTGCCCCGCTCTCTTTGTAGATCTCACCCTTGTCGACGCTATGCTCACGGATGACTTCAATGTCCTGGGTGTCAAACATGCGGCGACGGTTGGCAGTGCGGAAGGAGAACGAGAACTGCGAGAAGCGAGTGCTGCGCTCATCCGAAGGTCCGGTCGTCTTTTCGCGGAGGAAGACGCGGAGGGTCGGGATGCAGGCCGCCATGAGGGTAACAGTGGCCTCGGCGATGTCCCAGACGAAGAGATCGGCTTCATTGTCTGTAGCAAAGAAGGGTTAAGGGGATGTGTAGAAGCAGAATCAGGCGAAAGAACAGAGAGGAACCTACAGTCATCATCAGACCCAAGGGAGGGCAGCTTCACGCATTTGATGATGCCCACAGCGCCAGCCCTTCCATCCGTTAGCTTCTCTTTCCTCCAGACAACCCTCTGTATCCACACCAGGAACACTCACACAGCACCCATACTCATCGCCACACAAATGCCCACCTTCTCCTTCTTCCTCAGCGTAAGCGAGTAGAGGAAAGTCCAGGGCAAAACCGCCAACACGAAATCGGACAACGAGCTCAGCGCGCCGGTCCCGATCCAGATGTTGATCCCCACCGTCAGCGGCCAGCACTCCCCCTCCAAATCGGGATGCCATCTCTTCGTCACCGGCCGACACTGAATCCACGGCACCATCGCACTGAACCCCAGGGCGACATTCAGCGTGACGATCAGAAACCACGCAAACGCCTTGGTCTTGCCCGTCGTCAACCTCAACAAGGACACGGCAAACGCCGTCTTAGTCCATGCCAGCGCCGTCAGGGTGGTGGTTGCACGGGAGTCGAGGAGGAGGATCCACTTGGTCGGGTCGTAGATGTTGACGTCGTAGCTGTGGTTGCCCATGCCGAATTCTTCGATGAGGATGGTAGTGATGATGCATACCAAGAAGCACATTACCAAGGAGGCGATGAGCAGCCAGTCGTCCCACCAGAGCCCCTTCTTGAAGCTGATCTTGACGTAGAGGCGCGCGGCGAGGAAGGCGGCCGCGAAGCTGGCAAGCGACCACTGGGCGGAGAGGAGCATGCCCCGCCGAGAAGAGTGGTCGGCGAGGGCGTACTGCTCCGGACTGAGCGCGGGGACGGAGAGGGGCATCGTGGCGGCAGGCAGAGAACAGAGTGAGGGTTTGATTCAGGGTCTTGATGTGACGGTGTTCGACAGGGGGCAGGCTGGACGTCGGCGATGATACGAGCGCCGCCAGCAGCCGCGTTGGAGACGGTCGCGAGGAGTTGGGGTGGGCAACAGTTACTGAGCGAGCACGGTGGACACCGGGGTGGGGAAAAAGGAGAGTAAGGTTTGGGGATAGGCGCATGTCAAAAAGCTTAAATCAACCGGCGGCGATCCTTACATCTTATTCTCTGTTGGTTTTCACCCGACGGAATCCGGGGGACGCGAGCGAGCACAGCGCACGGTCAATTCGACTAACGGGCTTTGGGTGAACCAACCCGTCCCGGTGTGCAAAGCAAGTCGGAAAGGGACTTGGAATGCGACGCTAATGCATAATGCTTCATCCGCTCAAAGAGCGCAATCCATGAAGAAGCAAGGTGCAGCATGCAATCTGCGCTATGGCGCAGTCTAGACCGTAAATGGACATCGCCAGAATCAGCCCAGGGTTGAGGTGGTCAGACCCCTTTCTGTGGCGGATTACCTGCTGCGTAGTTGGTACCTATCAGATCAACGATGCCCCGTTTGCGAGATGACCTCTGCCCATCCGAGTAGACATTGTCAACCGCACCGTGGTCCTCGATGAGGCAGGCGACATTCAGACTGGAGCGACCGAAGCCCTAGACAAGGAGAACGACACCGGTAGCCTGGCTCAGCAACCGGGACATGCCAAGGCCTACGGATCCACGGTGGTGTACCTCAGCAAACTGTCGGACGCACAGCGGTTCCTTCAGGAAGAAGTTTTCTCAGCAGAGGAGATTCGCGGCACATCAAGGTCTTTGAGCGCCAGGAACGCCCCAATCAATGCTACAATTGCCAAGAGGTCACCGACCACAAGGCTTACCAATGCACCAGGCCCCAGGCGTGTGGAAGGTGTGCCAAGGAGGGCCACCGTCACGGCGAGTATACGGAAGTCATCATGAAATACATTCCGTGCGGAGGCCCGCACGAATCGTTCAGCAAGAACCACCGGAAACTCTACCCATCCCGCCATGAGTAGGATACATCGGGTCATCTAACCAAACGTGATGAAGTAAAGGGAGGTGTACGAGAGATTGATGAACGACGTCGAAGCGCGGGACGCCACAGTTGTAGCTATCCAGGAACCGTAAGCGCGGATGGTACTAGGACGACTCATAACGACCCCTATGGGCCATCATAAATGGACCAAGATGGTCCCGTCGACGTGGAGGGAAAGTAGATGGGCCACCCGGAGCATGCACTAGGAGAATAAGGACGTGGAGGCCGAGCAGATGCCGGTAGACCGCCCGGATATCATGGCAGCAATTATACAGCTCCCAGACCATGTGGTCCTAGTCGCATCAGTCTACGTACCAGGTAGTGATGCCAGAGCACCGAAGGACGTATGTAAAAATATATAAAAGGTGGTGGCGAAGGCGAGGCGGGGAACTCGAACGACGGTGGACGTGGTGATTGTGGGAGATTTCAATTGCCACAACCACTATGAGGAGCAGACGAAGTGTCCTTTGAGAGATAGGGAGAAGCCGACCCACTTATTGACCTGATGAATGAACTTGGTCTGAATAGTCTACTCCCGAGAGGCAAGCCGGTGGATAGGAGTCAACTACCGACCAGGTCCTGGTCTTGGGAGGAGGTCAGATGTGACTGGCTAGTCATTGCTTAAAGAACCCATCCAGTTGCTCTAATACCCACTTCGGTATACCTTCTTTTCCAACCTCGTCAAACACCTCAGACGTGATCTTGATGACGGTACCTTTCTCGAGGCCCACTTCCCTCAGGTACTGAGAAAACACCTGGCGTGTCTCGGCCGCCTCTTCCTCGCTGTAACCTCGGCCGACAACCACGGCTGTGGGCGGGGGCTCCAGCACCCTGAGGGCGAAAGTTAGTTCGGTTTTGGAGAACGGGTCCGACTCCAGGATACCGCCGATGTTGTAGCTATGGGGTTTGACGTAGTCCTGGATTGTTCGCACGACCGCCCGGTTCTGGCTGAGCGACAAGATGGGTCTTGGTGTTGAAGGTGTCGCTGAGCTATGTAGATGCGCGTTACTAGGTATAGGCTAAGCTTAGTAATTAGCTAATTAGTGAGCGCCTTGCGCTTTTCTTTGTTTTGCCTTGCTTCTTAAGCGTTGCATTGCTTGAAATTGCTTCTCCTAAGCTTCTTCGCGTAACGACAACCACCACTATCACGATCGCCTATGCCGCCGCTGCTATTATACTACCCGCTTTGCCGTCGTCGTCGTTATTGTCGCTATCCCCTACCTTTAAGCAAGAAGATATCGTTCTCCCGCGGGTTTACCTCAGCGTAAGATCTAGGTTATCGCCACTATAAGTTTAAGCGTTAAATTGCTAGTTAAGTCGAGCTAAGCAGCTAATAAGTAATAGTAAAAAACAAATTAAACTTCCTAATATGCGCTCTATACCCTACTAGAGGTGTGTTCGCTCGTTTAATATAGGTACATTAAATAGCTAATACTATAATTATAATAGAGAGAGTAGTAATTGCTACTTTTAATGCCTATTAGATAACTATCTATACTATAAAGTATAGATTTTTTTAGCTACTTCAAGTTTACAATAAGTATATAAATAATTGTCTTAATATTAAGTCTAGCGAACTATTTATATTGCTTACTAAAGAAGCTATAGTATACCTATAGGACTAGAGAGCGTGGTCTTAAATATAAGCTTCATTTGGATAGATCTATAGTCTATCCTCTAGATCCCTTTCCTGAATCCACCATGCGCCTCGTAGACCCAACCTAGATCTATAATTATAAGTCATGATCCTTCTCCCATTGGTTCGCAAGCGATTAGCTAGTTGGAGGCGCCCTGCGCCCCGCCCCTCGGTCGCCTCATCTAGTCGGTTCTTGACAATAGCCCTAGTGGAAAAGCTCGCTTATATAGCTTTAGTTATATACTAAACAAGAGCCTTCTCCTTGGAATCGGTAAGCCGGCGCGATTTAAGTATAGAATCGCGTTGTATAGGCTAGCCGGCGCATCTGTCACAGGACTGTCATGTCCAGTGTGATCTGACTGCAAGGCGGTCTATAATGACGGCGTTGCAGTGGGCACTCCATGAACTCTAACATAACCGTGTGGTAAGTTGAGGTCACAGGTACTGATATTCGATGCCCCCTCTGTTGTGGCAGGGGCAGAGAACAGAGGGCTCAGCTATATACTGTGGCTCTGGGCCAGGTCATCCCTGGCCAGTGGGCGATTGTCATCACCCGCCGGCCGGTCAGAGCTGTCATGCAACAGCATCGTTGCGTCAGGGTAGTATAGCTGACGTTATAGATCTTTACTGCGGATCGTAGGCTTAATGTTTTATTATTCTTAAGAGCTTTAAGGGCTAGGATAACCCTACTTTCTTTTAACGTGGAAGCTATAGTAGGTTGTAGAGAAAATTGATGTTTTGGTTAAAGTAGACGCGTCGTGTGTGAAAGTGGCCCGCTCGCTTATAAAATACGTTAGAGTTCAGCATTCTCAACAAGCTTACAGAGATAGTAAGAGGCAATACAACTCCCTCGAGGGGCAGGGGATACGCCACGGACATAAGGTCAAGGGTAGACAAGGCAGGCATCCCTATAGACACCTTTAACGGGACTACGTCTATAGACGGCCTGCGACGGATCCACGTGTAGGACGTCGAGTACGGAAACAGGGGGTACAACGCCTTTGCGCATCGCGGCAACCACGGCAGCTTCTGCTCGGGAGACTTGGGAGGCGGCATCGCACGCACGACCGAGGTCGTGATACACCATGACAACATGGATGACAGCGATAGCAATAGTGGCAGGGCGAGGGACGTTTCGACCTCGTCGTCCAAGATGCAGTTCGCCAAGGTTTGATGGAACCTAGGTAACCACGTATGCACCAAGCATGTATAGTACCTCGGCTCCTCGGAGCAACACTCTAACTAGTGACACCAACCCTAACCGGAGGTAATTACCCGAGGAGATGCTATATAGTAGAACTTGCTAAGGACCCATAAGCACGATAGCAAGGCCGGCAACGAAACCTACTTGTAATTAGCTCACCCAGCCTCGTCTCCGTTAACGTGTAGGCCACTTTTTCTTTTCTTTTCGACATTGCTTTTAGCTTTTAGCTATAGGTTCGGATTCTAAACCAAGGCGCGTAAGGGACACCTTGTGCAGTAAGCCGAAGCACTATATAAATTTATCTACATTAGTAATCGCGCCTATAGTTATTAGGGTAGGAAGCTGTCTAAAATATAGATGGGAATCCTCTAACTAAAACGCAACGCTAATTATATCTATATAGCCGCGAGAGGCGCTTCCCCAGAGCTTCTTTAGCGGAAGACGCATTACAGATATTATAATGCCCCCGTGAAGACCAAAACACAAAGAAGAAGAGGGAAAACAGTTTGTGCTCTCCACACGCCATTTCACCGAAGCCAAGTATTCATTCATCATCGGTATGCAGTTGGCCATCACCCTCGCCGCTCTCATGGCGGCAGCCGCTAGCGCCTCCCCTATTGAAGCCCGTCAGATCATCATTCGTGGGAACGGCTCAATGAGCCTGTACTCTGAGTCTGGATGCCATACCTCTAATGTATTGGCTAAAGATGTCGCCATCGTCGCGGGTTGCACAACCCTCGATATACCCGTAGCTTCGGTCATGTTCAATGGTGCTACTGGGATGGGGGGCACACCTTGGGGACGCAAGTTGCAATCATATCCTCTATATATAGGAGAGCACCCTGAGCTAACCTACATACCAACACAGTCTACACTTACGGTGACTCCAGTTGCGGAGGTCTCAGTCTCAATGGGCTCTCAAATGTCCAAACGTGCGTTGTAAAACCCCACGGCGGCAAGATAGGGTCTGTCTACATGACAATTTTAGCTTCGTTCTTTTGATAAGCAAGACGGAAAAGGTAGAGAGGGAGGGAGGGTAGGGGTGACCTAGGGGTGCTATAATATAGCTATAGGTCTAAAGTTAGTTAACACCAAGAGGCCTCTTACCAGTGCCGGTGGTTCAGGGCCGACGGGCAGATGTGGATAAATGTCTCCGAGCCGAGCTGAACACTCTGCTCTCGGGAAATGCTAGCAGCCGGCTATCGCGCCGCGGCGTCACGACGTGGTACGACAGCAGTAGCGACGCCGATATGATGACATACGGCGACGGTACTTGGGTAGGCTGTATGAGCCCAGCCACCAAGCCGTAGACGGGTATGAGTACATGGAAATGTACTGGGCCAACCAGGGCAACATTTTCAATCACGAACTGTGTCATATCGAGTGGGCCGCGGGCATCGATGATCCCACTCCGCACATTAGGGATGTGGAGATGGAAGCAGGTTACGTAGGGGGCGAAAATCAACTGGATCAAGGCGTATGGTCCAAGAAACATAGAGTCGCTGGCGTACACTACACTTACAACAGCACCTTTTGGACCATTAAAAACGCGGAAAACCAACCTGGCCCTATACTCTCTGACTAGGTACGTACAAAGCAAGCCTGCGAAATATAGGTAGCGGTTTACGCGCTTAGAGCTAGATTCGAAGATCTAGGCACAGCATAAAGAATATGATGGAGACGAGATAAGGAGGGAAAATGTAGTGAGAACCTAGAGATGTTAGGAGGTCTTGCTAGGTAGGAGCGATTAGTTAGTCACCGGGAGGACGAAAGATACGGTTGGGTGGGACTGGGAGACTTCGAGACCGGTGTCGAAGGGGAAGGGGGTCAGTTATCTATGAGGAAAACTCCTACCAAGGCCGTCCAAGGCCCTCTGAACTCCCCCTCCTCTCCTCTCATGCAGGTGGACTGCGTGTTCACATGTTCACGCCTCTGGAATGGAAACGCTATCTATTCGTCCGCCAACTTCTAGCCTTCCCTCCTCTCTGCTACACCTACCCCACTGAATGAGGTGTCTAGAGTGCCCGCTTGCTGCTTAGCAACACTCGACTGGCTGTCCTGCTCGCTAGCAGACGCGGAACAGGCACCCGACTGCATCAGGTTTCCTAAATCCTAGGAAAGCCCGGTCACCCCAGAGAGTGGTGGGACATCAAAGTCCAAATCCGACAGCAGCTAATCGATAGCAGAGCATATGTTCTTAAAATGCTTAGGCATCCATGTGTCGTAGACGTTCCTCGTGAATTAATATGCTGCCCATTTGTCCCTTCCGTCGAGCACGGTGAATGAAAAGTTATAGATCGGGTGCCGGCAATACTTAACGTCCTTCCTAGTTATCACCAGGTAGTGGCCGTAGATCCGTACCAAGTCCATTTGCCTGCTACTGCGTGGATGCCACTGCACTCACTTCAATCTCTTCCTGACCCAGAGAGGTTCTAGGTTTCTCTACAGCACCAAAGGTTTCCAGCAATCCATTTGCTTTGCTCCGACCCGCGTCCCCGCCTCGCAACTCCCGCCCACTCAATCTTGGCAAAAACCAAGGTGAGGCTGCACTAACTAATACCACTTGGGCGGTTGAGCTTACCTACCTTATCAAGGTTGAAGCATTCGAGCAAATCGGAGACTCTGCCGGCGACCCGGCGGGCGCCCTGGCTTGACGCCGGCAGATGCACCTCGCTTCTTGGAAGCACTAGATTCGCACACACGTGGCCCTGTGTTCTCAAAGCACCTCAAATGGACTGCACTACTTCCCCCGCACGGCGCAGTCGTCACGGACCACTGTTTCTCTGTGAACTGTGCTGACCAAGGACGTAATCCCGAGACACAATAATGGCGTTGGAATCGTACCTGACAGCGCCGACCTTGGCTGCTGCCGTGGCTGCCATATTTGCAGGAAACATTCTCTGGACTGTGAGTGCGATTTGTCCCCCGCGGCATCCGACAACAAGCGGTTTGTTTCCTAGACCGTGCGAATAATTGTCGCGCTCACCAGAGCATCATGTTGACTCTTACGCGGCATAGATCATCTCCAACGTCATCACGTCGCCAATCCCTTCGTCCGTCCCGGGTCCATTTCTCGCCCGCTTCACCAGCAAATGGATCCTCTTCGTTGACATGTCGGGCTATCGCGCCCGCACCGTGGATGCGCTGCACAAGAAATACGGGCCAGTCGTGCGCTTGGCCCCGAACGAGCTGTCATTTTCCTGCTGGGAGGCCATCCGGCCCATCTACGGCACCGGCTCCACGTGCATCAAGGGTCCGGCCTACGACTACTTCGGCAAACGCGGCATGTTTCAGATGAAGGACCCATCCGAGCACCGCGAGCGCCAGAGGCGCATGGTGCACATCTTCAGTCCGGGCTCGCTGCAGCAGATGGAGCCCCTGGTCCAGTCCGTCATTGACCGCACCGTGAGCGCCATCGAAAAGAGGTCGGGACAGGCTTGTGACGCGCTGCATTGGTGTCGGATGATGGCCCTCGATGTTGCTGGTAATTATGCCAACAGTCAACGAGCACGTCATGTGGTAACGAGTGCCCGTCCGCTGACGCCGGCTTCGCAGGGGAGGTCCTGATGGGCAAGTCGTTTGGAGCTTTGACGGCCAGGAGAATGCCCCTGTCTACGTCAAGCATCTCGACAATGCCTACCCGGTGTGGACTATGAAAGGTGTTGCCCCGCTCGTGTA
Organism: Chaetomiaceae sp. R4402; assembly: GCA_023628555.1. Taxonomy (NCBI): domain Eukaryota; kingdom Fungi; phylum Ascomycota; class Sordariomycetes; order Sordariales; family Chaetomiaceae; species Chaetomiaceae sp. R4402. The sequence continues at coordinate 57,140 of JAMAKO010000125.1, forward strand.
TCGGATCCTCAAAGCGCTACCCATCGAAGCGGTGCAGGAATTTCTGGCCGCCGGAGACTATGTATACAAGTACGGCGATGACGCTTTCGAGGAGTTCCTCAAACTGAACGGCCGCACCTCGAATCGACGCACGCTCCTCACCAAGCTCATCGCCGGCAACCCGGAAACTGGTGCCGAGCCCCTCCCGGATGCTGGCATCAGCATCGAGGTGTCGAACCTCACCTTTGCCGCGGTCGACACCACAGGAACCACTGGAGCATATGCCCTCTATCGCTTGGCTTGTCACCCAGACTGGCAGGAAAAGCTGCAGAAGGAGATACGCGACTCGGGCGCGAGGGAAGCCGGCTTCGCCTACCGGACGCTGCAAACGCTCCCCATCTTGAACGGCGTTCTCATGGAGACTCTAAGGCTTCACCCGATCGGGCCGAGCGGCCCATCGAGGGGGACCACGGCACCTACAACCAATATTGCCGGGCTAAATTTGCCTCCGAGGGTGACACCCACCCCGTTCCCCATTCCGGGCCCATCACCAACCTCAACTCTTCATTGCATTGCTGACACTGACCTCTTTGGCTGCCAGACCCTCGTATCCGTGCAACCCTACACGACCCAGCGCGACCCGGCCTACTTCCCTGAGCCGGACAAGTTTGACCCGAGCCGCTGGATCAATGCGGACGGCGCCATCAACCCAGGGAACCCCGAGGTGCAGGATATGATGCTGGTCTGGGGCAAGGGCCCGCGCATGTGTTCCGGCCAGTACATGGCGACCATGGAGCTGAAGATCCTGCTCGCCCGGCTGATGGATCGGTTTCGAGTCGCGCTGCATGGCGAACAGACACATGCGGACATGGAGATGACGGATCATTTCATCCTAATCCCCAAGGGGCATTGTTGCAGTCTGGTGTTCACCAAGGAGTGAGATGGCCGTGGTCGGTGGGAAGGGAGCACAACAGCCAGGGCTATTGGCTCATGAGTCACGTCTTTTTCGCACTTTCCCGGCGGTACCTAAGGTAAAATGACCTCGTAAAAGTATGGTAACACTGCCCCACACAGCCATCCGAGACAGCCATACCACACACTTTGAACGAC